>JAODLL010011279.1:0-29719 GCA_026546735.1 Forbesichthys agassizii | reverse complement strand
CAGTATTTATATAATATTTTATAACTTGGTCGGACCGCTGCGTGGTCTTGTCTTTTTTTAACAAATGCCTAACAGTTAGAGAGGTTCAAACCAAAGCTGTGAACTATGATTGACAACTTCTTGACCCCTCCTCCCCCGATGACGCATGATCTGATCAAGAATTTATTGCACAATGTTCGTCTAGTCTGACATGGTAACAATTGTGAGAGACAAAAATGTCGTGTAGTGAATACCCGGCATTAAATATATAAACAATATATTCTGCATTAATAATTACACCATGTCACAGTTTCTATGGTTTGAATGTGTGCATGTCATGTGTACGTGTAGTACAGTATGGCATTGTTCTGACACATCCATATGCAAGTCAATATAGCTCTAAATTAATACATTTCAGTTCTACTACCATATGTTCATGTTGCATACATTTTCATTTAGTCGAGTGTACATGGTGTACCTTTCACCACATGAGACTGTCCGAAATGAAAATGGTGTGTTGTGCTGTCTTTAAATAACACAATGTTGAGTCTTCTAACAGTTTAGCCCCTTGTTGGAAAACTAAACTAACTAACTATTTAAAATAGGGTCTTCGTGGCAAAATACATTTAGACATTTTACATTTTTTTGCATTAAAAAAATGTTTTTGTTTTTGTTTATTTTGGCTATTAATTCTGTTAGAATTATAGATTTTAAGTTACAATGTCTACAGGCCACTGTCCTGTGCATTTAATGTTTTTATGCATTAATTATATATGCATAAAGTCATACATATGCAAAAACAAACGTGATTTTTCCTTCAGCAAAGGTCATATAACTTTAATGATTACATAGACAACATCAGATACACTATTTACAATCTCCCTGAACTTAATCAGAGTTCTATTGCATCACATAGGCTACATAAGAAAGTATAACTGGTATCATATTTACATCTGATTTACATCTAGATGTGTGAAGAAGCCCTGCCATCCATAGAGCTGGACCTGGAAAGGTAACGGCTGATCGTGCGGCCCTCCTCTCCCATTGCGTTTTCCACCTTAGACAGCACAGAACTCCTGAACCTCTGTCTGAAGTCACTGCCCATGAAAACATACAGTATTGGATTCATGAAGCTGTTGGCTGCCGCAACAGAAGTGCCCAGTTTGAGGCCGACACGCATCACCTCGGAACTGTAGCGGTGCTGGTTCAGCTCCACCAGGATTAAGACATGGTAGGGCAGCCAGCAGAAGAAGAACGCGGCAATAAGAGCAGACATGACTTTGAAGGGCTTGTTGGATTTGGCCATCCTGTTGTTCCGAAGTCGCAGGATGATGGCAGAGTAGCAGATGATGATGATGAGGAAGGGTACAGCAAATCCTCCTATGAAGCGACTCAGTGCAACACTCTTGTGGCCGTGCTTGTCTGATGTATAATTGTTGAAGCAGGTCGTGGTCCCCAGGTGCTTGACAATGTCCCGGTAATAGATTGAGGGGATGCTCAGTAGAATAGATCCCACCCAGGCTAAGATGACCACTACAATGGCCTTGCTGATGGTGCGCTGGTTCTGGGCCAAAACTGGGAACATGA
This sequence comes from Forbesichthys agassizii, assembly GCA_026546735.1. Classification (NCBI taxonomy): domain Eukaryota; kingdom Metazoa; phylum Chordata; class Actinopteri; order Percopsiformes; family Amblyopsidae; genus Forbesichthys; species Forbesichthys agassizii. Next base: position 28,153 of record JAODLL010011279.1, on the reverse strand, counting down.
CTGACACACAGCGGTCAACACTGATGATGACCAGGAGGAATATACTGCTGAACATGTTAAGGAACATCGCAAATGAGGTAAACTTGCACATCCAGCGTCCAAAGATCCAGTTGTCCATGGCCGCATGTATGATATTGAAAGGAAGGAAAACGCAGAATAACATGTCAGAGATGGCAAGACTGAGGTACCAGGTGGTGTTCACTGTCTTCTTCATTCTAAAACCAGCAATCCAGATCACAAGTCCATTACCGCAAACCCCAAGCAGAAAAATGACTGTATCGAGAAGCACCAAAAAACCACATGAAAATTCTTCAAAGCATTTGGAAGCATGTTTGATATTAAACTCCGGTTGGATATCATATGTTGCATTTGTATCATAAGTGTAATTTTCTGAAATTACAAAATCATAATCCATTTTGGTTTGAGCAGCAGCAGCTTCTGTACAAAAACAAAATAAAAATCTAGTTAAGTTTTCTACTAAAAGGAGAAGGAGGAGTTGATTGTTCATTGGCGAGCTACAGATGAATGTTAACACGGTTTCTTTTTACAAAGACGTAATACCAACACTTGTCAATCAGATGACCAGTAGGTCAGTTTCCCAATACTTCCATCCTAAACTTTCACTTCTGCATTGTGATAAATACTCTTCAGGACCTAAACAAACACAATCTCTTGGAACTCTACTACGTTTAGAAAACATCATTAAGTCCTATGTTCATCATTGTGATTTTATTATTTTATTATCAGATCAACACATTTCGTGGCTATGGAAACTTGCTTGAGCATGCAAATCCTGCAAAGCCTCCCCGGCTCAACTCATGACATATTTCATGGCAGCATGCTCACCTGGCCTACTTAGATGCACTTCACCAAAGACACTTTCACCCAGGAGTACACAGTATTGCTAGTACCCTGCAGATTGGATTTCATGACAAGAGACCGACCAAGCTATAAATAATAAAGCAGCGCTTACAAATACTGCAGGTAGCTTTTCCTCTGGGAAATGGCTGGCAAATCATTTTGCTTTCTGTATGCAGCATTACGTTTAAAACAGTCTGTACAACTCTATTTAAAACCTACTCTCGGTAACGCCTCTATTTAGAGTCGCATCACGTAGAGTGACTAAAAAAAATAGAACACATTCAATGTACAAATCCCTACCAACAGATGGTGTGAAGATGTAGGCTACAATATACTGCAATACGTTTATGATTATAATTATGTATAAAAGATGGCTAATGGCTACAAAAACATAGTTTAAAAAATATACTCACGCATAGGGAAGGTAAAGTGTGACACAAGTCATCAAGAAGTAAAAGTACAACACATCAAATGTGTCCATTAACTTTTCTTTTAGAGCCCTCCATCAGGGAAAGTGTGGTCAATTTTGAGAAATGTTTAGTTTCTTTCCCTGTTGTAAAGAATAAGCAGTCTTTGATTTCACTCAAAGGTGTAGTAGGTAGGATTTTAAAACTATATATTTTGTGTAATCTGTTAAAAAATGTCAGCCATCCGTCAGCAATCACTGAGTGAAATGTTCTGTGTGAATATCTGCTTTTGTTGTGATAGGCTCTTCCTCAATATTTGTTCATTTCAATTTTGCCAGCTACCAGGGGATTTCTGACCTAGAAAAAAAGAGATTACAGTATATAAAACATGCACCTGTATAGATTCATCTGCTTTGGTTCATCATCAATGGAGACCTGCTCAATGAACCACCTATTATTCTCCCCCTGCTTTCACTGCCCTCCTGAGACCATACTATGGTAACTGCACGTGACGAACTGCAGCCAAATACATGCACACACATCCTACAGTCAATTCAAGTCAGGTTTGCAAAAGGTCATTGTTTTCATACCACAGAAAATGGAGGAATTCTGTGCCGTACTACCCGACTATAAAACAATGAAACATGCTGGATGTCAGCAGTCACAGTCATGGATGACATCAGTACTCTTATTGTGAAAAAAATGAGTAAATCTTGGATTTCGCATTTACTTGCACTGAACAGGAGGTTACTACAGTAACATAAACTTTAACATCAGGATTAATTACCAGCTTTAAATTGACTAAAAGCAAACAACAGTTCAGCACACTCATGAAGAATATAGACTATACGGCCACAGGCATAATAAGTACTATATAAGATATGGCACGGCTGCAATTAATTGCATTACAAGCTGCAAAATGGGTGGAGCTTTGTGGTAAGCATGAGCATTTGTATATGTTGGTTCTCAGTGTTCTGCCTATCTACATGTGCAACTATATCTGTTTCCTAGAAAGGGGTTATAATAGATAGATAGATATAAGTAACAGAGATGGTCTGTAGCACTAATAGAATATGTTTTTATAGATTGTAGTGGTCGATAAGATCAGCATTGATGTTCTGCCGAGTTGAGCTTCCTATCTACATGTGCAACTATATCTGTTTCCTAAAAAGGGGTTATAATAGATAGATAGATATAAGTAGCAGAGATGGTCTGTCGCACTAATAGAATATGTTTTTATAGTAGTGGTCGATAATATCCAAAAACTAAAATATCATATAAAATAATGCTTGCAGTAGAGAATATAATTCAATATGCATGTATATGTATGTAATGACTAATTCTAATGCTAGATTTAGCTATAAAGGGACATTATGGTTCAGTGACAGTCAATAGTCTTTGATATGCATGCAGGCCTTGCAAATGTGAAGCTGGAATGAAAACATTCTGTTGGCAATTTGTTGTTGCATTTCATGTACTGACAGTATTAAATAATTGTTATATTGTTTCATATTAAAGCAGATTTGACATATGGTAAATGGATCACAAATGATTACTGTAATTGTAGTCACCATATAGGAAGTTTCTGTTTATTATTTTGTGTAACATTTAAACGAAGAAAACATTACAAAGCATTTATTACAATGGACATTTAGATATAATTAACTATAAACCCATATTTGTTTTAAAAAAGGAGATGAATTGTGTTTTAAAAATCTTTAACATTTGCCCATATGCATAATATATTATGAGTGTATCAGCATACTTTGTTTCTCAATAACTTTGTTTCTCAATGCAAGTTGTCAGGTGGAATTCCACAATTATAAATGATGTAGGAAACAATATTATAATAAGGTCTGCCTCGAACGAAAATGAACCAGTCCTTTATTAACACCACTGTCACCAGCTAGCTATCTTAAAATCCTCTCCTGGTGAGGAGAGAAAATAATGAGCCACCCACTTGCTGAGTCATCCTTGTGTGCTCGTTAGTGTTTAAATAGCATCCTTTGACAGAGACAGTGGCATGCCTGCCCACTCAACCCAAAGTACATGAGGCAGTCTAGAAGAGAAAAGAGAAATAATAGTTTTAACAGCTAATAACAGCTGAGGAGGTTGGTAGCACCTGAATGCTATTGTATGTCCTCATAACTCAGTCATGTGATCATCTGTTGGCCCGCAGTCTCACAAAGCTGTGTATAGTCAACTATAAGAACAGTAGAGGAGATCATCTCAGTGCCCATGTTTGCTAAAGCGAAAAATATAATGAACACATCAGCCACCCACTATTCTTGTATTTTTTTTATACTTTTCTCTATCTTTCTCTCTCTCACACATACCAACACACAGAGGCCATTCATAAATGTCCTCTGAAATGATTGAACTGTTTAGCTTTAGAGTGAGTGTATGAGTGATAAGCATAAAGTAACTAAATAATAAGTATTCTTAAATCCTGAAGAAAAATGTTGATGAAATATTGTCTCCCTCGATCATACATACAACTATGATTGTATTACTCCTCATTTGGAATATTCATATCGTATATTCATCCATCAATCTTCATCCGTTTATCCCTAGTCAGGTCGCGAGGGCAGCAGCTTCAGCAGGGGACCCCAAACTTCTCTTTCCCGAGCCACATTATCCAGCTCTGACTGGGGGATCCCGAGGTGCTCCCAGGCCAGTGAGGAGATTTAATCTCTCCAACTAGTCCTGGGTCTTCCCTGAGGCCTCTTCCCAGCTGGACATGCCTGGAACACCTCCATAGGGAGGCCTGGACTAGGCACTCCATCAGTTTTCTGCTGAGAACTATGGACTCAGATTTAGGAGGTCACGGACCGATGATGCCATCAGGACCACATCATCTGTAAAAAGCAGCGATGAGATCCCCAGGCCACTGAACCACAACCCCTCCCCACCACGACTATGCCTCGATATCCTGTCCATGAATATCACAAACAGGATTAATGACAAAGCACATCCCTGGCGGAGACCAACTCCCACCTGAAACGAGTCTGACTTACTGCCGAGAATCCGTAAACAGCTCTCGCTTTGAACATACAGGGATTGGATTGCCCTTAAAAGGGACCCCCTCACCTCATACTCCCGCAGCACCTCCTACAGTATCTCCCGGGGGACCTAGTCATAGGCCTTCTCCAGATCCATAAAACACATGTAGACCGGAAGGGCATACTCTCAGGCCCCTTCCAGGATCCTTGCAAGAGTAAAGAACTGGTCCGTTGTTCGACCAGGAAGGAATCGGCATTGTTATATAGTTTTAGTAATTTGAATTTGATTTCATGAATATACTTGAATTACATGCTTTATAAAGTATCAAATCTCATAGCTAAAATATTATATACCATGGCAAAACAGTTAAACTACAGGATGAGGGCATTTGTGTGGGTATTATTAACTAATCATTAGTTTGTAAATTAGTAGTTATTAACTAATAATTAGTCTATAGGCTACTAATTCATTTAAACAATATAAAATACCTCCTCCTTTATCAGATGAACATCATTAAAGCTGCTACACAGCCTTAATGATGTGGCCATGGTGATGGCCGGCATTAAAGGCATTAAAGTATGTGTGAATGCCAATTGTTAGTAGTATATGGGCAATCATGAGTTACATAATGTTACTCATTTCATGATGTTCTCTGTATATTCATCACAATGAAAGTGGTGAATGGCTTTGACTCTGGTGCTGGCAATGAGGGCAGCGTCTTCTTCTCTATCCAGAGCCTCTGCAGTCCCTAATCAACCATTTACATGTAACAGGGCACCAAGCCATCCATGCTCAGAGGAAAAACCCTGCCTGCTAACATCACACCTACAGTATGTCTTCTTCTCACACAAGCTCTGCCCGCCAGAGCCAAGCCTCTATTGCTGGAGGGATCAAGAGGGGTGGTGGTGGGGTGACAGTGTTGGTGTGGTGACGGTGATGTGAGGAGGGGGTTATTTCTTCTCATTATGAGTCTTGTTTTATCTCCAGATGGGCAGATTGATATTCAGCTTCCAGGGCAGCCATGTTGGTGTTTTCATTTCTATGTACCTCAGTATTCCTGCCGCCTTGATTAGTGCACAATATGATATCTGACTTTTTCTAATTGCCATTCAATACTGGTATGTACCCTTCCTCTAAACATCATGTATACAGTATCAAGAACTCAGGAGGATTTCAGGGTTGAACATTATCTTGCAAAATGTGTACATTTTCACATTTATTCAGTGTAGGTGTGTGTCATCTGCCTGCACTTCTGAAACTTGATTGGTGCTTTGCTAAAGATTTTAAAGATTTATCTAACAATAATCCCAGTCACAATTTCTGTTTCATGTTATTTCACTTTCCACACCAGCAGTTTGGGCTGTAGGAGTATAATAATATTTGTGCACAGAATGAACAATGAACTGACTCTTATAACACAATAACTCCTTTATTAAACATTACAAACACTTTGGTTATGAATTGTTTCTTTCTGCTTTGAAACCTATAGGGGAATTATTTATTTTCACAACTTTATGTTACTTCCTTTGTCTTTCAAATTTCACTTTGACTGCAATAATAAACAAACCTTGTGTATAAATATTTTCTCAGGAAGTTGCTCCTGGTTGCCTCCTTTTCAAATTTGGTAAGCAGCATTGCTGTTTATGCTTATGCAATATTTCTGACTTTGTCTGGAAACTCTGCATAGCCGTGCCCATACATACATACTCTTACCTCATATAATCCTGCATGTCTCAATATTTCTGAACAGGTTGTCTACTAATACAAATCCTTCATGGAGATGGGTGTCTAAACACTGTTTAGAATACATACATCACATCTTTCTGAATAGGGCCCAAAAATATATATTTGGTAGAAGCGTGTTGACCATGGTTGACCTTTTCATGTGGAATTTTACAGCATTTCAAACAATGTGAACACATCAGCAAAAGTACCCATAAATAAGGAACTATTGTTACATGCAGTGGAGTATTCTGGAGAATTGTACAATATTCTGTTTTCTTATGATAACATTATTATTATATATAATTGTGTAATGCTAATGTTGCAGACTACTTTGCATTAATTATAGCCTTCATGGAAAGGCTGGACACGGTCTGCATAGTGATTTTTATGTTTTGGGGGTGGGAGGATGAGGTGCAGTGATTGTTTCCATGTGGAATGTGTCTCTGTGCAGCCCAGCCTTTAATGTGATGAAACACTATAATAAACCTGATCTAATGTGTGTGTGCTGTGAAGCAGATCATGTCGCTGCATCAGATTTGCTGTGAAACTTACAAGCAATTAAGGCCACCAACTCATAACACGTGGAGACCACTGAGTTCTCGTGTAACATACATAAACGTCACTCTGGTCTCATTTTTCCTAGTGGAGAAATCAAATGTTTAAATTTTGAGTGACTTTTTTTTTCTTCTAGTGTGGTCAGCCGTAGGGCTTGTTCCATGCATTATGGAGTGCACTCCTCCCAAGCGAACAGCCATAATAAATGCATTCTGGTGCTGTGGGAGAATCACACAGGCTGATTTCACCCACAAATCTACAGAATGCATCATCTGTAATTCCACACCAACTACAGTTAGTAGTGTTTTTCCCATAGCAGTAGTTAATCATTTGCCACATTTTGATGAAATGTCTCCCCAGGGATCTCTCTCTCTCTCTCTCTGTCTCTCTCTCTCCATTTTCTCTGTTGGACCTCCTGATCCCATGTAAAATCCACTCCAGCAAATCATAGCAGAGCAAAGCAGAGCAAGTAACCACACTTGCCCACTATAACTGCTGTAGGTTGCAGCTAAAGACTCTTGTATAATATATCACACTCTTCCCCCCTGACTTCAACAGTCAGGTGCAAGCTTTGCACGTTTCATTGCATAGGGTTGCACATTTAATTGCATAGGGAATTGTGTGAAGGAGTGCATATTAGCAGTAGAGGCAATAATGACGGTGGTACAACTCTCATTATCATTAGAGGTGGGATTACTTTGGGAAACAGACACAATGGCTGCTGACCTGTGGATGTGGGCAGAGGATGTAACTGTCAGGACTATAACTAAGGATACCTAGGCGTATATGGTTAAACTGAAATATGTATAGGTCCAACTTTTTATCTAAACATCGTTGGGTATGACTACCGCCCCCCCTCCCAACACTCTTTGAGTAGCCTGCTGTTTGTTTAGATATATAGTTGATAGAGTAGTAGTAGAGTTATCAAGGTCTATAGAGTCGACGTAATAAGGTACGCACCTTACAGTGATTGCGACTAGCCTACATATAGCAATAGCGCCCCCCTCAGTTGATAGGTAAGGTTATCACATCAATAAACGACACAATTTTGCCTATGAGAACATGTATTCTGTAGTTATTATTGTATTAAAACAAATTTTTATTCCATATTATATGTATGGCCCACCACTAATATATTTGTGCACGTGTGGAACTGGAGCAGCCTAGTCTACAACCACTGTATTTCGAATTAACAGAATAAATGTGTTAGTACGGTGTTAAGGTTGATTTCCATTGTTTTATTATAACAGCTTTAGACCATAAACAGCAAATAAAAGAAACATGATTACTTCTATAGGTCTACTTCACTCAAAATAGGCTTACACTACAAGGACAGACCAGGAAACAAATACAAATATATTTTTTAGGATGTAGCCAATTACAATAGAGCTGATAAAAACAAAAGCACTGTTCACATACTATATTGGAAACACTGAGGTGGTTTTCTTAACAAATTACATTTTGGGAGATTAGGCCACTGTGGTGATAACATTGACATTCATATAGCTTGTATTCCTTGTTTTAAAATGTTTAACTACCTGTGTGTGAGACATTTTAACACTAGGATCAAACGAATTATCTCTTGAACTAAACTACAATTGTCTACAAGTGAACTCTGCACGGTAGACTGCTGTGGCAACACTGTAAATTTAACATTGTTCTTTACATTTAAAAGTTTGAGTATATTTACACTATGGCAATGGAAACTCTGCATAGGTTTTAATGAGCAATGCCTCAATGAGCATGACATGCCAGACATATTCAGAGCTTTCAGGTAACATCTCGCTGTCTGATTCCATGCACACCTCCTCCCCCCCCTTTTTTCTACTAGACAAATTCTGCCTAGATCAAGAACAGAATTGTGTGTAATGAACCTAAAGATAACATTTCAAATTGAACACATATGGCCAAAGCTTAATGTGCTTGTATTAACTTATTGAATTAAATAGGTCATGCCTTACACATTCACGTCTGCAGACTATTATAAGACAACTTGTATCTTACTTGATAAGGAGTGTAAGCAATTTAAATGTTGTAGACCCCTTTATAACCAAAAACAGTGCAGTTGGGTAATGGTACAAGCGACAAACTATACAATATTCAACACTCCTTAACCTGCTCGCTGCCATGTCAAGAAAAATCAAGAATCCCAAATAAACAAGCCATTAAATTATAGCCTTTTCTCTAAAGGAAGAATCACTTGTCAATTCAAGATACGTGTTGAAATTAGGTTATATAAATCACATGTATTGTTTAGGCTCAGGTTTCAGTAGCATTAACTTTCATATTTATACCAAAAAAAAAAATACAATAAGAGGATATTGTTAACTTTACCAATATTGTGCATTTGCTGGCTTTTAAGGGTTATAAAATCAGTACAGACAAGGGTTTTTCAATGTATACATTACAAAGCATTGGATGTTTATGGTCTGACAATCAATGGAAATTAACTGTATGCACAGCAGCCAAGTTAAACTACAGAACATTAACTCAATATTAAGTTTTAAATTTCAAATGTTTCCTAATATTGTAGTACATACATGTTATGTTCACAAACTATCATACATTAATTTTAACTTTTGTATGCACACACATACCTTTTTAAACAAGAAACAACATTCACAATATTTTATATTTTAAAAAATACTCTCCCTATTGGTTGTCAAATCCTTTTACACCTAGTACAACACAAATAATACAAGTACAATTTAATCTATTTACATACAAATATGATACATTTTTATTAAAATATACCAGCTGACCAGTTCCAAAAAGACTTAACAAAAATGTATCATTTCAACATCCTATCCCACTGGGTAGATATTAAAACATTTGTTCAGGGGATAAAAGACAGGATCTATTGGGTGACTTAAGGCATTTTCACAGGAACTAAGAAACATTTTTAATAATGGGGCTGGATTATTGGAACGTTATTTGCTCTGCTAGAGAAAAGAAAACATCACAAATATGAATATGAAAGAACACAAGATGCCTTTCCATATGAAGGCAGCCATAACTACTGCACTCATCTCATTTTTTGAGCAGCATTCTGGCAAAGTCTGAGTTAGACAGAGCTTTTGGTGCCTCAGATACAGCGTCCCCAGCAGCATTCGCTGCTTCACTGACTGTTGCTAGTCCTGGTTTAGCTGCAGTGCCGTTCTCAGTATTGTTTGCAGAGCCAGCTGGCCGATGCAAGGACCGGGGCAGCAGTGACAGCTGGGTGCGTCCTCTCCCCCTTCTACAGACAAAGAAGAAGCAGGACATTGCAACTCAATGACAGTCCTCACATTACCTTTCGTGATTAGCTGGGGTGGAAAAGTGAGGTTATAAGGGGTGGAAACATTAGAGGTGAGTGTTTGAAGTTGAAAATGTCCCAATATAGAACAATGCAAACTTACGATCCGTAGATTTGTCGCGGCATCGTGGCTGCCATGGCCCCACTGGATCCAGGTTTGTCTTTTCGCCCGGGTGGGTTACTAATGGCAACAGATATTTTGTTGCCTTCTATTTCCGTGCCATCCATTTTCAGGACTGCGTGTGAAGCCTGGGTTTCATCGCTAAACTCAACATATGCCAATCCCTGTACAGTCAAAGAACAACACCAGCCATGTATAATGATCACACCTCTGAAGCATTATCCACAGATGTCCAGATGTCTTAGCAAATATTTCTAAAGATGACTAGTGTGTGAGATCGAGTATCACTGACAGTTTTACCTCCAATCACCATAAAATCCCTCTTTTAATAAGAATGACTTCCATTTGTATAGTATTGTGCTTGGATTTAAACTGAAAGCGTGTTAGTATGAGGCAAGCGCACACACATACAGAATGAATGTGTGTGCGTGTGTCTTCTGCCAAACAATAAACACTACCATCAAGACGAAACAGGAGATCTGAAAATGGCCCTATGCCTCACCTTGGGCTTGCCTGAGCGATATGTGACGAGACGCACATCTTTCACAGTGCCATGACCTTTGCACATATCCGCCAGCTGCTCTTTGGTGCAAGAGAAAGGGAGCCCAGATATGAAGATTTTGTGTTTCTCCATAGTCGGGTTGTATTTGAACACCTGCAGGAAAGATTAAAAGGAGGATTTTACATGTCACACCTGTAACCCCCCCCCACACACACACACCGGACCATATTCACCTTGAACTCAGGGTTGGTGTTTTTGTCTACACAAGGGGACACAAACATAGGCCTGCCTTCTACTTCTGTTCGGTCCAGCTTCAGCGCTTCAGGGACAGACATCTTGGACTCAAACTGTACATAACAATAGCCTTTGAAGATGCCCTTGTTGCTGAAGACAGGGCGCACTTGCTGGATGGGCCCACAGGGCCCAAACAGCCCCCTGAGCTTCTCCTCAGGATCCTGCAGTGTGTATGACAGGTTACTGATGAAGACACTGTTGTTGTCGTTCCGGAGCTCCGAGTTGCCCTGCTGTTGCTTCGGGGCAGAGGCTGACGGATGGGCTTTTTTAGCGCCAGGTGGTCCAGGCTTCTGGCCAGGGGGTTTCCTTCCAAAGAGTCCAGTCTCAGTCTCCATATCCTCCTCGTTGCCTTGGACACCGTCTGCTCTCGGCCTCTTAGAAGCTTGTGACAGAAAAAGACTCCGGTGAAACCGAATGTGTGAACACTGAAAACTGACAACAGCAAGCAACAAATGGTTCCGTACCAGCGTTCTCACTCCAGTCCTGGTCATGATCGTTGTGGTCTGCCTTCCTCTTGTCCCCCACTCGAGCTCCCTTCTGGCTTTTCTTCTGGCCCTTCTCCACCTTGGCTTTCCGCCGCTGCTCCGCCTGCACCTCCTCCTGGCGGGCCTGATTGGCTTCTTTCTCTGCCACCTGACGGACAGGCGAAGGTCAGCAAGGAAGCAACGCGGGCAGACAGACCTGCTGAGCTGGTGGGAGCCGCTCACCTTGGCCCTCTGCTCATGCAGCCTGTTGAGGCGGGTCTCGGTCTTCTGCACCGCTGCGTCCCAGTCTTCCAAAGACCCTGCAGCGCAGAAGACTCTCCGTTCAGCGATTAGACTGCAGATGGCCGATGTAGTCATTATGCGATCCCATTAGCTACGTGGAGCACACCTTAACAAGGAGGCAGCCCCTCCCGTCTTTGGACACTATTCAGAGATTTCCCTGTGATCAAATGTGCCTTTGAAGGGATCCCTGATCTAAAAGCAGTGGCCAGCAGCAACACAAGCCATTCATTAAGATGCTCTCCCTTTCATTGCCTAACGACTGACTGGCTCTTAAATCTTATTTATACTGACGGGGTGCCAGCCATCATCTAGCCTCTATTTTGATGGACATCAAAGCAATTCAATGCTGGCTTTGTCAAACTCACCCTCCACCCTCTCAAAGCTGAGCAGGACTTCACACACATGCTCTGGGTAGTCGGAGGTGCACTGGACAGCCCTGTGGAGAGCCTTTCTGCAGTGGATAGGGTCTCCATAAGACCTGAGCACACAAATGCAACAATGCGCTATAAAGGCTAATGTACTAAATGGGACGTTCACATTCTGTCATCATCTGCGTGACCCCTGACTGACCTTTCAAGATTATAGTACTCCAGCCACATATTTGCATATTTGGCATTGCCTTTTGTCATTATACTGTCCCATAGCTCTCTAGCCTTCTGTATGTTCTTGCAGTGGAGGGCCTTGTGAAAGAAAATAGACATGTGGAGGGGAAATATGAGAAACTATATAATTTAGGATGTTTTATTTAAACACATATCTATGTACAAAATAATGAATTAGTGTGTGTAGATTACATGAAGTTATCTTTTTTAACAATACCTCTATCCGTGCCCATATTTGCATTATTGTACAGGAAGGATCTCCACTTTCACTAAACCCTAAAAGAACATGTCAAACGTAAATACAATATTGTCAAATATAACACAAACACATTTCCACAGGAGTAAAATTCACTTACTCTCTTCAACATCTTGTTTCATGTAGTCCAGAGAGCGAGTGAAGGCAGCTCGCAACTCCTCCAACTCCTTGCTTGATTCTGAAAGACCCAGGTTAGCCAGATCAATAAGAAGCTCACAATGAAATTGCCTTTAACAAATACATACTGAAATACATACCAAGGTTCTCACCTTTGCTGAAATCCACACGTCTCCTCAGGTAATCAAGGTATGCTTGCCAGATGTCCACATAATCAGTAGCCTGAATAAAGCCAGCATTCAAAGACTTTTCAAAAACATCTGTAAAATATGTATAAAAGCAGTATAAATAACAACAAATACACATTGTAATCTTCAATATTTGGTCCTTTTCTTTCAAAATGGGAAAAACGTTTCGAATTCTAAATGCAAATCATAGCAATGGTTGGTTATACTTTCTTTTTTTTTTTTTTTTTTTTTATAAAAAATAAATAAATAAATAAATGTTTTAATCTTCATTAAAGGTTATTGACAGTGGTTACCTGAGATTGTTTCATGGTTAGCCCCATGCCTCTCAAGAGCCAGGATGTAACTCTTCCACAGTCCCATGGTCCAGGGACAGTTACGGACAGAACGCTCATGCGAGGAAAGAACCAAGTCTTTAACTTTCAGCCGACGGTCCTACAGAGTAAACACATACCTGCAAACTCAGGAGGGTTGAAGAAGGTGACATGTTTTTCACCCCCCAAAACATTCTGGTGTATTTTAGGAAGAAAATAATGGGGAAAGGCTCTATTTGCTTAAGGCAAAAAACACATTTATTATTTACTTAATACTTTTTGCCTAGTGTTATTTTCCTGCCATAATTCACAAGGACAATTATTTGTTGCAAAAGCACATTTAAAGTTAGTGTTGCATTTACAATGTAGTAAGCTATTAACATTCGGCTATTATGCATGTTGTGGGACAGTGAGGCTATGTAGAGTGAGGTGTTGCAAATTAACCTTGGCTATAAACACTGTATTCCATGTTCCAGGTTATTGTGACCACATGAACATTTAACTGTTACAATGTTTATTGTATTTTCCCTGACAAATCATGACTTGACAATTCAGGGAAGCAACCAAGTAGATATGAATAGCCTATGTTTGACAACTGTCAGAAGTCAGATCGATCTATTTCTGGGGCAAGTCTAAAAACCAGAGGCAGGAAAAAACAGACTCCAGTCAATAAAAGCAGCAGCAGATCATCATCTGGTATCATTGATGATTGGTACCCAAGGTAACGTTACTTTAGCAACTAATTAACTTACGTTCATTTAAATAGCATAGTACCTCGTTAGCATAACACCCCTTACCTCATAACGTGTGCCCATTTGTGGTATGGTAGGCTACTGTGAAAAGTTTCTTTCATCCATGAGAAACATGAACATGAACGATGAATAACATTGATTCTGATTGGCCAAATGACTCGAGACCTTGCACCAAAGATGTTTAATTGAGAAGATTGCAATAACTTTCTGTCTATGGTCTCACTCACTCCAGTCTATAGGAAATTGTGCCCCCCAAATAAAAAATAAATCAACTCTTAAGATCTACACGATTCACGTCAATGACATATTTTGATTTGAAATTATGATTTTTGTCGAAAAGCGACTAGTTTGCAGGTATGTCAACAAAACAACCATGAGAAACTGAAGAAGCTGCAAAATGCAACATTAGTAAACAGTCATCACACTTAGAAGTCACTTTTCCAGCACAGCAGAATTACCACCAGTAGTCACACCAGACCAAATTGGTTTGATGGGTATTCTTAATGATACACTTTTTAAAGCAACTGCACTATACTGTACCTTCAATGAAACAGAACAGTCTAAGTTCTCAGAGATAGCAGTGTCAGTATCTCCCCCACTCTTTCAAATTAAAGCAATAAACAATTAAGATTCATTTTAAAGGAGAAAACAAATTAGAGATAGCTGGCTAGGTGCAATTAATATCAGATGCTTACTGCCCCAGAGTGCTGCTTGAAGAGGGGAACACTAACCAAATAGGTGGTGTATTTTGTCCACATGTCCGGTACCAGGCAGTTCTCAGCCAGTGCCCGCTCAAATGTGATCTGGATTCTCGCTGGATCACCCTCCTTTATCTCAAAGTCTATGTAGGCTTGATACTCAGCTAGCTTTGGAAGCTCGGCGACCAGCTGCAATGACACATTGGCATTGAAATAAAATGCTGCAACATATGAGGTTCAAGTCAAATAATGAGAGTAAAGAGGGGCATGTACCAGTGCCTCTTCAAAAGGCTTGCACTTCTCCATCTGTTGTAAAGCCTTTTTGTACTGGTGTGTCACGGCCGCCGACACCCCATCCTCTGACCATTCCTCGTACTCTGCATGGGTGGCCTCCATGTCTAGGAAACAACATCAATGTGTCCAAGTCACAGTGCCTCTTCTGACAGACACTGAATAACCAACTAGAAAAATCTATAAAAACTAGAAATCCCACTTCTCAAAGTAAAACAGCATATCTCCAGGATTACTATATTATTATTAGTTTTCCTTGAACACATACTGTGAACACAATGCCCTCCTGTTTCCAGAGCACACCTCCATACATAACGGTGTGAGCCATACCCATTAACGGTATAGCCAGCTGGCGACGAAACAGTGTGTGTATGCGCTCCAGCTGGGCGCTCAGCAGCTCCTGCTCCTCACGGGTAGCTACCTTGCCTGGTGGTGGCTGGAGGAGACGAAGAAGCAGCAGCAGCATATGTTATGAGCATTCTTTAAATGGACTCAGCCAGGAATTTTGACATTGAACTTTCAAATCCAAATAACAACAGACGACAGACAATATATGAACGATGCATAATTTTACATCCTAAAAAGAGGAAAAAAAAAAGACATACATTGTATGTGTATCTTTTGGCCCTTTTCCAGTGAATGTACAGGCTCTGCACGGCACGGCACAACACTGCACGGTCAGCTCAGCGAGATTGAGCGCTGCATTTCCATTACAACATGGCTTCCCACTTAAAGGTGGGTCTTTAACTGAGGGCGCACTTATCTTGTGTCAATCACGTTTAAATGTAGTGCCCTATTTAACACACAAGGCTTCTTTATTATTGCACTGTCCAACAGTGGTAGCGCTTTGTCAACATTAATTTTCAGGTTAGACTACAGACGACTGGCGACCATGCCAGACTTCACATTAGGCCATAGTCCTAATATGGCCAAAACACACTGCCTATTTATCAGTGATGGATTATTTAAATGTATCCTAGACTAACAAAATGTGTAGATTTGTTGTTTTATTTATATTTTAGTAGACGAGTATTATGTATAGGGAATATTCATTCATACGCTGCATTAAGATAGCAGCAAGTAGGAGTGTCAACAATTTAGAGTTTATGCCATAAATAGCAATCATAATCCTATATAACTTTGCAGGCACTTTAAAAAAAATACTAGGCAGGTGATTGGATGATCCATCTGTATTTTTCCAGCAAACCTAAACCATACCACACACCAAAACCACACCCATAAAGCTATCAATACAACGCTGATTGGTAAGTTCAGTTGCTATTCAGACGCATTCACAATGATTCACAGATTTTTGTGTCATCCTTTCGCAGGGGCCATGCTAATCTCTGTATCGTTCCAATTTTAGTATGTGCACTGCTATAGCAATGATGCAATGATTGCTAGCCTTTCCATACAGATTCTCGCGGCAAAATAAAACTGAAGATAAAACTAGCCTGGCAAAATCAGGACGGTTTCACAAGGCTAGTTTTTCTATGTCTTAACTAAGTTCACGCTTCACATGAGTGAGTTCCTGGTTGCTCTGTCTCATGGGTTACACTCCATTCATTGCCAAGTAGGCTACCCAATTGATCTTACAAAAAAAGGAAACAAACAGCAGCCTAATTAAGACACACGTGTGTCGTACCAACATTTCTCTGTCTGCCTTAGGATTGCATTAATTAAATGATGACTAAGCCCAAAACGTCAGGGTGGCTTACTTGGAGGCGGGCCAGATAGCTTTAGCCCCACACCAGAGCAAGCCCATCTCTGGCGAGGCTCGATACAACTTGGCGTGGTTAAACTGGTAATGGAAACATATCAGAGCGTCGCGGCCAAATGTGCCAGAATAAAAAATGTCTTGCATTTCCACACTGCTGTCAAGTACTGCTGATGTAACAACACATGACTCCCCTTAATTAACAGAGAGCTACATGATCTAAAACATGTTCAAAAGTTGCATGAACAATGGTGAGATCATTGCTACTGACAGAAACACAAACCTGTACTGTGGAAAGCATGGCATTTTCAAACTCCCTGTAGGCATCCCACACTGTTGATCCCTTGGTCATGTGGAGACCCACAGCAGTCAGGGCCCTCTCAAAAATGGACCTGACCTTGTCTATCCCACCAGGTGAGCCCATTCCACCAATTGAGTACTGAGCATACTCAAGCCAAATATCAGGACCTAAGCGTAAAGCAACCCACACACAACAAATAGTTAGCTTAATGCCAGAGGCACACTTTAACAATGCCACTGTGATCAAAGATGCATTGATCCACTCACATATATAATCTTTTACAGCCCTTTCGAAGAGTTCATAGACCTTCTCCCTATTAGGCTCCTCCTCAGTCAAGCGGATTTCATCCTTGAGCCAGTCTAACCAGATCTCTGTAATGATAAGATGAATTGTGTTTAATTAAAACCAATGGAGACTAAATGCTATTTTCAGTTCACTGTTATGTTGCTTTCTAATGTCACACCAACCTTCAGTGAGGGGGAAAAGCTCGCCCATCTTCTGCCTTGCACGCCGTAAACGGCTTAACTCTCCTTCCTGCCTTAGTAACTTGATCAGATCTACATGGCAATTGTAGTCAAAAGCATTGATTGATAGCTGAAACACACAAAAATAAGAAATGGAAATAAGAAAGGTTTGGTTATTTTGTGACGCATTAGCATCTCATATCGGTAAGCATTGCATAGCCCAGTTCGTGACTTGTACCCCAGTTAAGTACATTCACGAACGTCACGAACAAGGATATGTAAATACCGTACATAAGTATACACTTGGTAATTAATGTGACGCTACTCTATCTAGTAATATGTTATGTTCAAATCGTTCAATAACATGCATTTAAATCAAATGCATTCTTTAGTATAAAAAAGGCGCGTGAGGACGTAGGCTACCACATCAGGTAACTTCGCATTTGATACTGTACGGCTATTCGGCTAAGCTAATGTGTGTTAGGTTGGGTTGAGAGAAATTAAGACATAAATTAAAGTTAATTTAATAATAGTTGGGAATAATTGTAAACAGTACGGTCCTCTATCCATTCTGAAGAACGTACAGTTTCGAGACTTTCAGTTAGCAAATCGTTAGTTTATTAAGTAGCAAAATATAGGCTATTTAACACCCATGCATAGAGTTAGCATTCATTTGGTAGCGTTGCATATACGGTACGGTACCTGTTCCTCTAAACGTTGTATTTCTGCTTCGTTTTCCTTTTCATCTTCTGAAGAATCGTCCTCTTCCTCCTCAGAATTTTCAAGACCCATGCCCTCCTCATCGTCTGATTCAATTTCTCTCTCCATGCCTGCATCTTCTTCCATCTCTTGGAACTGCGTTTCCTCTGCGTTGCTTGAGGCTGCCATGTTGGAAAAGCTGTCTGCCTGGTAACAACAAGCTGGCCTCGTGGGCGGAGATTTGCAGTAGGTATTTATTTTGTATTTTTTATATATAATACGAAAGTTTAGTTTGACTGATTTACCCAGCATTAAAAACTAAAATTAAACAATAATATGAAATATGCCTACTGTAGCTAACCATTGTGAATTATCTGACCTAGTCAGATAATACTGTTTATAATTAATTAATTAATGTGTTTCATTTTAATGACATCTAGTGCAAGTTATGTTTTATTTGTATGATGTTTTTAATCGTCATCTAGGTGTGTGCACTGCCAAAATCCAAATGGGCAAATATGATTGGCGCTGCCCGGCGCTGACCAGCCGAATCTACCACTCGTGCTTGTTCGTTGGATTCCGCCAAACATGAACATGGCGGTTACCTATTTTTATAAGTGTGCTGGTTCTTCTTTAATGTTGATGAGCAGACGGTTGTTCAAACTTGAGTTGAAATTGCTTTGTCCGTATCACAAAAAAGTAAGTGGACCCACCTAATATGCTGTGCAAATAAACTGTTTAAGGTATGACACCCTGCTCTGGTTAGTGTGTTTTCGTGTGTGTTGTGTTTAAATTACCGGTACCGGTAGTAGTTTTAAGAGTTTAAAAACTACAACCAGCTACGAAAACCACTACATACATTTTCTCCTACCTTTCACTTTTCCTTTTATATTTCTGAGGTTGTAGATCACTATGAAAACCCGAGAAATGTGGGTACCCTAGATAAAAACGCCAAGAATGTGGGGACAGGATTGGTGGGTGCACCAGCTTGTGGTGATGTCATGAAACTTCAGGTAATGTTTGGACAAAATGACACTTAACGTAATGAAATGTACTGTACTGTATTGTGTTGTAGTATATAATAATTGCATAAGTACATTTCTGGATTGCCTGCAGATCCAGGTGGATGAAAATGGAAAGATTGTGGATGCAAGATTCAAGACATTTGGCTGTGGCTCAGCTATTGCTTCTAGTTCTCTAGCAACTGAGTGGGTTAAAGGAAAATCGGTAAATTCAGAACACACGCACACACACTGTTATACATTTTCTTTATATTTGTGTGCCCATTTTAGATTTTGTGTCGTTGCATTTATTTTGTATCTAATTATGCAGGTTGATGAAGCTTTGAAAATAAAAAACTCTGACATTGCCAAAGAACTTTGCCTTCCTCCAGTCAAGCTCCATTGCTCTAGTAAGTTCACAAAACAATGGCAACCTTTACTGACTTGTTTATGGTCCAACGGTTTCACCTTTGTTTCTTCCTTTAGTGCTTGCTGAAGATGCCATAAAAGCAGCACTATCAGACTACAGACTCAAACAACTGGACAAAGAGGACACTATAAAAGCCAGCATTACTGTTACCTTTTTAAAAAGTACTCCTTAATTTGAGTTCAGAATTGCCCTTGTGATTGAAACCAGCATTTTAAAAGTTACTGCTTTTCATTTAAAACCATACTGTAGCCACTACAGCCTGTGTTTCAAACGTAAAACATGAGCTGGGGCTGACACTTGCGGTACTGAGGGCACTATATCCCAATCAAGAAGTGTACTTTATTAGTAATATCCCCACATAGGCATTGTACAGCATTTCTGCAGGGTGTTACCATGTAAATTACCAGTACAAAAACTACAGTTTTCCAATGTACATAATTTGGAGTGGATCCAAGACATTTTACTGGTTCTGAATGATTTCATGTAAGATTTTTGTGTACTCTGAATCTTCCTTCAGCATCAATATATCACTGTGAATTTTCAAGACAATGCTGTAGATTGTAGAAAACGTAAACTTTTTTTGCCAAATACAGTGCTCATCTATGCTAAAAGGATTGAGGGGGTCCTAAACAAAACGTGTATTTGTATAACTTATATTTTGGCATTCATTGGCTTTCAGTTAATTAAAATATCCCAGTGAGTTAAACTACTATACACTACAGTTAATTATGTTAAAGCATGCTTTAATGTCAAAAGGCTACTGTAAAATCTATATATTTTTTCTATTTATATAATCATGTCATCAAAAATATGTAACACTGACTTTTCTCTTGTTTATAGTTCATCTTTGAGATTGTTGAAGTGGCGCCACCCTCTGTTGGCGAATAAGTATCTTTTTCAGCAGTAGTAATACAGCTAGCATTAGTAAAGCTACCATTACACATAACACAGCCAACAGGGCTATAACCACAGCAGAGTCCTGTTTGGAGAACAATCTGGGCTTAGGTGTAGGCAAAGAGTCAGCCTTGTTTGTGGATGGCAACCCTGTCGCTTCAGTGGGGGTTGAATTAGTTAGATTATGTCCTGTTATATTGTCCAAGCACTTTATTTGCTCATTGGGGGAATTAGTAGTTGTAACTGTTGGTGGACTTGCAGATTGCATTACATTAAGTAACAAGCATTCTGCATAGCTAAGTGTCCCTAAAGAGTAGTGTTTTGATAAATCAGTTTCATTACCTTTTATGTAGCGATATTCAATATGACTTTCAACAATATTGGATGATATGTTTGTCGATCCTTCCAAATCACTTGTATTAACCAGAAAGTTTTGGACACCTGGTGTTGTAGTCCCCACAGTTGAAGGATACAAGTTATCTTGTTTAGATGAGCCAAGTTGGGAGCTCCTCTCATTTGGCTTCAGGACCCAAGGACAGATGGCTATGACTGATAGGTTTAGAAGCAAGCGGTGAGCAAGGTGAACTGGCTCCTTACACACCAGATCAGTAGCCATCTTTAGCCTGCCACTCAGAAGCCAGCGGTAAAGGTACAAGATATCGCACTCGCACACCCACAAATTGTTAGCCAGCTCTACAGACCGAAGGCGTGGCAGTCTGTCAAAGATGCTTTCTGGTACTGAGCGTAGACAGTTGCTGTTGATCTTCAGAACCTGTAGGTTGACCAGTGCAGACAGTGAAGGAAGGTCTAAGGCAGAAATACAGTTTGCTGAAAGGTCCAAATGGGTCAAAGAGGCGGGAAGATTTGCTGGAAGTGTTGTTAGCTTGTTTCCCTTTAATGTCAGAACCTGTAGCCTTCCCAGGCCCCGAAGTGCTCCAGGCTCAATAGCACGAATGCGGTTGTCCTCTAAATCCAGGTGAGTCAGGTTCCCCAGCTGTCGCAGAGCACCAGAGGTAATATACGTGATGCGGTTCTCCTGTAGCTGTAGGCTCTCCAGGCTTGGAGGCAGGCCGCGAGGAAACCTGGCTAGGTGGTTATGACTCAGGCTGAGCTCCTGCAGACCAGAGAAGGGCTGAAGCAGGTGGTCTACGTTGCACAGCTGGTT
Organism: Forbesichthys agassizii; assembly: GCA_026546735.1. Taxonomy (NCBI): domain Eukaryota; kingdom Metazoa; phylum Chordata; class Actinopteri; order Percopsiformes; family Amblyopsidae; genus Forbesichthys; species Forbesichthys agassizii. The sequence goes on along the minus strand of JAODLL010011279.1, from coordinate 6,737 downwards.
CCTGGCCACTGACAACGAGGAAGTGTTGAGGGGGACAGAGCGAGGAAGAGATCTCAAGCCCAGCGATTCACACAGAACAAAAAAACCAGGACGACGACAGCAGCAACCAGGTGGACAGGAGGTTGGCAGCAGGCAGGATACAGGACAGAAACACAGAACCAGTAGGACACAACATCTAACCCAAGGCATGGCTCACTGTGTGAGCAAGGACAGAGGTCATTAGAGATAGGTCGTGTAACACAAACGGACCTGTGTAAAATATTGTGAAATATATTGTCAAAGCACAATACATAGTAATTACAGGTATGTAAATGTCAAAACACATGCCTGATAACACTGAAGCACATCTCTTGCCATGCTTCTCTGGTTGTAGTATCTTCAACTCTTACGAGACTGGCAGGCTGTTTGCCCAGTGGTCTTGCGTGATCCACCGTCTTGCTAAAGATAACCGCCGTCTTTGAGAATTCCAAGCTCATCAAAGTTGAATGACACTCTTAAGGTGCTGTATTACCTATTCTGTATCCTCTTCACCATCCAAATTGATTCAGAGCTCTTTCTTTGTACCCCAACAAAGACTAAAGACTGTAGGAAATATAAATAAATGGAGTGTAAAAATAACAATTGACCCCAAATAGTTATTTTCCACTGTTAGGACGAGTTGCAAGTCATAAAGTAAGATGGGCCATATAGTCTCAGCGTTTATGGGTGGTCCTGTGGTTTGGCTGTGCGTCTTTCTCTCAACTCAGAAGAGTGAAAGTGAAAGGGTAGTATTTTCCCGAATTATTTAGCACCTTGTTGACAAAAGCACAGGGAATCTGACCCTAGTACCAGGCTCAGTCTCGCATTTCAGCCACTCCAAGTTTGTTAGCTTTGCCATCATCTTTGATGTTTGATCTTATGTTGGTGACATATGATTAATATTCATACTTTTTTTTTTTTTTATAGATTTGTACATGTATGTGAGTGAATCGTTTGATCCATACTTTATATATATATTTCCACTAAATAGAATGGGTATTAATTTTTACTTTTTAAAAATAGATGCATCTGACAAGAAAATGTTTTAAAAAGGCAAAGGGTCATTTCAAACATTTAAAATCTTCCAGTACTGGTAAAACACCTGGGCAATTGTATTCTAATACATGCAGTAGAATGTTCACACAAGGCCAGCATTAAATAAGAATTACAGCTGCACATCATTCTCTACATAAAATGGTTTTACTCAAGTGAAATAAATCTGTCTTTTTCATAGGCAATAATTTAGGTCCATGTTCTGTAGTTACATGCTCCCTGCATTTGCTTTACTGTTGAAATATTAATAGAATCTTACAGTTGGTGGTAGATCAACAGAGGCTGTACGCTGTAGTCAACTCCAGGCTTTATATATTAGTAGCCTACCATGTCTTTGTGTTTGGGTATGACATGATACATGGTGCCAATTATTTAAAACATCTGTGTGTTTAAATAGTTAGAATGCATGTTACTTTATACGCAGTTAGGGTTCATGTCTTACGAGACAATATAATAAACATCTGAGAAGTAGACAGTTACCTTAAAATAGCCATGTGATGTTTGAGTAGACATAGCTTGAAATTACAGAGTCCACTCCAAAGCTGTACTTGCTATTTGGCATCATCCATCATCTCTTTCCCTCCTAGCAATTCCAATGTTACAGTGAGTCTCTGTGCCTTTCACCAGTTCTAGCCTACTTTTTAAATAACGACAGAACGTTTTGTAAACAATTTTATTATGTTTAACCAAACTGCCAGGTGACATGGAAGACATTCAACACACAGTAACTACATTAGGGCTCAAGTTAACAGCATGTTAACATAAATGACTATGCTATCAAAATACAGGAATATTGAGCTGTGCTTTCAAAACGGCTAAAGAAAATCTGATGTGTTTGTTAAGTAAGAACAAAGGTCATACTGAGTCTAAATGTAACAGCTATAACAATTACAACATACTGTACTAGCCACACAAAAAAGAAAAAAGCCAACTCACTCAGCACTCAAATATTTCCACTGTTAAATTGAGGATTAAGCATATATTAAAAAGTAAGAAATATTCCTAATATTTAAGTTTATGTATATCAATAGTTTCCTGCAGAAAAAAACGAATCACAACTTTAGAAAATACAAACATTTAAACCTGTTTTCCAAAAAAGTGCTAGTATAGACAGATTCTAAATATTATGCAACTCATCCTTTTCAAATGTCAAAACTTTTACCATTATATAATAAATATTCAGAAATGTTTTAAAATCATCTGTAAATTGTATTATGTTATCAATTAATTGCAACACCAAAAAATAATTTTGGGCCAATACAAAATGAGCAATGCAAATTCACAAAACAGAAGTATAAAAAAACCCATGGATAACTAATATGATTTAAAAAAAAGATTTCACAACAATTATTTTCAGCACCAATGCATTCAAGATATATGAGAAAAATAAACTATAACACCAAACTACTGAGATCTTGTTCATTTCATAGCAAAGCCACCGGCTCATTAAATAAATCAAATTTGCATGTAACCTATTATCTATGTATATTAACGTCCCAGGTGGGACAATCTTAGATGATTTCAGAAGAGACAGGTAGTATACTTTGATTGATTTGTATAGTACAAAAGTAACATAAACACACAGGTCACTTTTTATATTTGTAAAATATACATTTACGTTTATAGACTGTTAAATACTGGATGCATACAATAATACCTTTTTTACTTGTAGATTAGATAATAGGTATTTCATAAATATAAATGTTATCATTTTGCTTTTTAAACAAAAATACTTGTTAATTTTGTTGTGTACATTGTACATGTCTAAATAGCAGTTCTGTTTTCAGGTTTGCATTATCATTGGAAGTATCAGACTATACAGCCTCTCTGTTATTAGCTCCTCTCATTGCTAACAGTTGGCTCCCCATGCTAATATCAAGAGCAGTCTTCGGTATAATCTAGTGTTGGGCTTTTTTGAGGTGGCAGGTACAGACCACCGGCTGGCTGGAGCTGAGCTGGACCTCCTCTCTGTGTTTGGACTGCTTGGGCTCCTCTCTCCGTTTCACCACCTCCTCCGCCTCCCTCACGTTTCGGACCTCCTGGCGTGGCGAGGACCTCACATCGCGACCTCTCTCCCCGATCAGCGCCTTAGAGGGCACGCGCAGGGTCTTCGGGGACGTCGTGCTCTGCGTCTGGAGCCTCTTGACGTGGTCGACAGCGTACGTCCGCTCCTGCCACTCGCCCGACTGCTTTACCCCCGCCGGCTTGTCGGCCGCCTGCTTCTTGGCGGGTGGAACGGGGGGCTTGTAGGCCTCAAGCTTGCGCTTCTGACTCATGGCGGAGGCACAGCAGATGATGAACACCATCACGATGAGCAGGGAGGTCACGACGATGATGATGAGCAGGTTCTCCTGCAGGAAGTCCACCACACGGCTGAGGAGAAAGTCCTTGAGGCGGATCATGGTGGTGGTGATGGTGTCGGTGAGGGAGGGAGCTCCCACAGCCGGGGTGGGGCTGAGCTGGACGGGTGCCTTGGTAGAGAAGGAGGTGGGGAAGAGGAGCTCCAGCCCTTCGTCACCGCTGCCGTCCATGGATGTGTTGAAGATGGGAGAGGAGTGACTCCCGCTGCTAGACCACAGCAGGACCATGGCCACGCACGCCAGGTGGAGACCCAAGGACTTCATTTTCTGAGCATTGAAAAGACACGAGTTTTGTTCAGGGCACGCGCTTCAAATCTGACCTTAGCTGGTTCTCCCAACTGTGCTGTCTGCTTTCCACAGTTTATCTTAATCAAAGTGCACCAAGGAAAACTCCTAAATGACGAGAACAAATGTTTTCTCCCATTTCACACCATGTATGAAATCTATTTTAGCAGTCAAGAGCAGCCATTACTTATTTGGGGTGGAGACAGTGAGTTTGGTGCTGAATGGCTTATAATTTGCAGAGGAGATGGAGGCCACCCATCCACCACACCAAAGTCAAGAGTAAGCTATATATTCTACACGGAGCAGAGAGGCGTGGGAGAGCTGTGGTTGTGGCCTCTATATTCACACAGAGCAGCAGCTGCTTCGCGATAGACTACAGTAGCAAAAAGCTGATGAAGAAAATCCTACAGACTGAGAAAACTGCATCATGTTCCAGTTGTTCCTGGAAAACAATTATAGCACCAATTGACTGAACAAGCTGTTCTACAGCCAATGTCATTTCTCTGCTTTTATCTCAATCTCTCTCGCTGCCAGTGAATTCAATCAAATAAAGAGCCTAAATGTGTTTTCAAAAGGGCACCCTTTAGTGAAGAACATTGCCACCATTTGACTTTCCTGAAACCCTCAACACAGTAATTAGACAGCCTTCAGATGGGGAAAACAACCTTTTCAACAGCATGCATTATGTCAGCCTCTGCTCCTCTGTGGAACATTACAGTGTGTGCCCATGTGTCCCTGTGTGGTCACACATCTTTAAAAGTAAACTAGATGGCAGGAGCATAGCTGGAGGTCTAGCCTTAAGGCTACAATGATCTCTTACTAGCTTATTTGTACCCACCTGTAGTTACATCTCCCTCAAGCCAACTGGTGGGTCCACATTACTGTACCTTGGCTTGACCTGAAGGCCATAAGTCAATGACGCAAATATGTAATGTGTGACATAGTAAGTAAAACTTAATTGTCTGCGTTACATGTGGTATGATTATGGGATGCATTCTGTCTAAAATATTGTTACGTGTTGGAATTGCACGGAAGAAATTATCTCTGAACCTCATAACTGACTGATGAAATATGAGTCATATCACATAACATCCAAAACACCCTATGTAGCTCATACCCCAATGTGAGATTGAAGTATTCGAATGATTCGAAAACTGTAAAGGATACTTCTAACACAATAAATATTACTATAGCAGATGCTTTCACCTTCAGAAGTGTTACGCTTAAAGATATTTGTACTTACAGAATGCGATGTCTCCGCTTTGTCCTCTTGAGCAGAACAGGATGGGGCAACAGAGAACAGGAGATGGACAGAAAGAGCCAGAGGGAGGCTGGTAATGAGAGGAAACTGAGGGTGGAGGAGTGGTTCCAATCATCCGCCCATCTGAGTTTACTTTTCTTGTGAGCTCTAAAAATGTCTGTTCACTGCAACATGTTGTCCATCCCTTTACTTTCAGTTTCTCCTCCCTCTCCAATTTTCTTACAGTATGTCCTCGTGGATGATGTGAACGATTTAGGATTCAACCATCTTTTCCCATGTTTTAAGAATAATTTGAAAGGTAATAGCAATATAGACTTTAACAGGTTTTATTATAGGCTACATGGAATACAGCTGAAGTAAACATTTTTGTATTTTTACTGGATATACTCAAGTTCTACGGTTGTTATCAGGCAGACAGAAAGTGGAGGTTTCTAGATAGAATTCACAAGACCTTTGCAGTTTGTAACTGTTGTAATAGTGAAAATTACGGGTATTTCTGTACTTGGCAGGGCGAGTCTCAAGATTCCTCTGCCTCCCACTATGTCCTCTCTAATTATGTCCACTTGATTACAGCCTGACATGCAAGACCAGTGCATAGGAAAAGAAATGACATGCCTTTAATTCCAAAACACATGTACAAAGTTAGCATATCCCTTGGAGACCCACAGTTGCAAATTTGCAACATTTACTTGAAACTGTCTGTAGTACCTAATCCTGACCGAATGTAACCAAAAACTACATACCCCAACCCCCAAGACTCTAAACTATATAATTGCAACATTTTTAGCGGCAAAATACAAATACTGTAAGACATACATTTCAAATTCTAACATGGCTGTCTACAACTGACCACGTAGCTACCCCTTCTGGGCCAATTTCAACAATTTTGCAAGTAAGTATTTGACCTATAGTATATTATTCCTTTATTCCAAAGATGTTAAGTGACTAAAATAATGATTAAAAATAAAAAGTATAATACACGTGATTTGGAGAGATTTGTGCAACTGCAACACTGGGCTTCAATTCACTTATTCACACAAAAGGCCCCATCACTGAGTCAGGTGTAAATTCATTTTCACAAATAAGGAGACCTATACTAGTCTGCAGACACCTGAAATTATTTGTTTAAGCAAAGTTCAATATTAAGAAATTGCTGAGGACCAGTTTTTCAAGGTCAGGTGTTACAATAACAAGTCAATTTCATAGTTTTTTATCATATGAAAATGTATTATAATATGGATGACTAGTTGTAATTGTAAAGTAAATTTTCTTTTTATTGTACAGAATCAAACAGTTTAATGTCAATAAAATACATTTTTAGTATACATACTTTGATATTATTGAATCCTCAATGCCTAATAATCTATGGGCTGTGTTAAATTTGTAGTGGTGATATTTGTAACCTCTATGACCCAATGTTGCAATTTTGCAACGTTTTCACAAAATCTTCCAAAACCCCCCCAAAAAAAAAAAAATTAATTTCTTGATCAGGGCCTTGCTAAAAAATATTTAAAAAGGAGAAAAAAATTCTACATCATTAACATCAATGCTTGGGTCTCTGAGGGATAAACACCATACAAGCATTCCCTATGCACTGTGTCTATGTGTATGTGGGCTTATTGTTCAGAACACATCAGCACCTCACACCTCATGTTTTCCAGATAGGACCTTTTCAGCTGAGTTAAAAGTCGCCAGATGGGTTGCACATGATCAACATTCACAGAATCGTCATTGGTATTTTTAATTAATATATATATATA
>JAODLL010011270.1:0-56551 GCA_026546735.1 Forbesichthys agassizii | reverse complement strand
CGGAGAGTATACAGATGAATGCTATTTGCAATTTGACCACTAGAGTCCACTAATTCTTACATAGTGGTCCTTTAATGTGCTTTATTTTACAATTGGCTGCTGGTATTTTAATAATAGCAGACTTCACACAAAAGAACAGAAATAGGAAGATAGTCGAACTAGAAGAAAACATCCTTTTTTAAATCTGGTTCCAATTTAGTTCCTATAGGGACAAACACGCACACACACAATAAAGATAAAGATGAACTGTTTATTATTATTATTTAACTTTTTTTTTTTTTTTTCTTGCTATGTCTGTGAATGTGTGTGTGCGTGTGTTGTGTGTGACACTGTGAGAGAGTGATTGTGAGTCCAGATGTGCCCAAGAGATCTACCAACACAACATCACATTGTCACATGTCTGCCTCTTGTGTGTGTGTGTGTGTGTGTGTGTGTGTGTGTGTGTGTGTGTGTGTGTGTGTGTGTGCGTGCGTGTTTTACAGCCAATCCCAAGAGGACAAAGTCTTGATTTATGAGTACCCGTTCAAAACACCACACACATAAAACCCATACATGACGACTCGCTCAAGGGAAATCTTCAAAGGGTCTTACAAGTTGCATGATAATAATCAGACACTGTAGATAAACATCTGTAGAGCAACATCTCTCTTTGAAAACATTGCAAATACAAAGCCAGCCTTTTACTACAAGGTGCAAGTTTGACGGAAAGGTTGAGGACTACTCAGGAAGTACTTGTTGCTGACCTTCTGTGTCAATCAAACTGTTTCACAGGGGTACGGATTCCACAGAGGGGCAGGATAAACTAATCTCATGGACTACATGTAGAATAGAATAGAATACTGTGATAGCCTAATCAATGGAGTTTGTGACGGTCAAGAGCAGGACTTAAAGGTAAAGTCAGCTATTGCAAGCTAATATTCAAACAAATATCTCCTTGCATTCCGGAAGTTTACCGTTTTCTGTGCATGTTAAAAAAATTATCCAATACATGTGCGCCCTGGCTCCGTAAATAGTAACATAAACAAAGTGGCAAACACCGCTCATATCAACAAAGCCGTAGTACTGCGCTTTGCTTCACAATGCATTTCTATGTGAGGCGGCCCAGCGAAGGACCTCGGAGCAATGCTGTTTTGATTTAACCTACCCTTGATTGTCACAAACTCCACAAAAGGTCATCAACATGCACTTCCTGTGTAGTCCCAACCCTTTGCGTCCAACTTGCACCTTGTAAATAAGTGTACAAGGAGTTTGTAAAAGTTTTTCACTACTTGTAAATGTGTTTCAGGGCTGGCAAAAGTGTTTCACATTTGAAAATGTGCTTTGGGACTGGTAAAAGTGTTTGTAAAAGTTATTCAGATATGTATTTTCACTGTTGTTTTCTAAAAATGTAAAATTTTTTTGCACTTCGGGCCCACCATACTTAACAATCTGTGTGTGTCTGCGTGCAAAAAAAGCTGGGAATCTGAACACGTGTAAGAGAATGGCAAGAGGGTCTGGCATGAATAATTCTTCAATGAACCGAACTGTATGTTTTCATGATGAAGAAACACCGCATCCCTGTTGTGTGTTGGCTTGTCGGGTGCTTTTCGTTGGAATGTGCGTTTTCACTTGGCTTCTCACACTTGCTACCTCCTGTCCCTCTCTCTCTTTGAGCTGTCCTTTCTATATCCTGCACATATTTATCTTCCATCCCTAGGGCTAGGAGGCAGGGCCTCTATGGGTTGACTGCGTTGTGTATCGAGGTATTTTACGGGTTCACCACAGGTGAACATTAGGGATGCAGCCAGTGAGTGTTTGTGTGCGTATGTTTGACTGATCCAAAATCCCCTTATTTGAATGCATGCGCAGTATAATAATTAGAAAGGCTCTTATTTGCATGTAGTGATTTGTCTCTTTTTAATATTTGATACGGAGCCTGCCAAAATATTGAATAGCTTACAAAATGAATGTTAATATTCTGTTATTAGCTAATTGGGTACAATGAGAGAATTTAAGAACTGTGTTCTACATGTATACTCTTACAATAACAATTGGACACTAACTAACTTTGGCTTAATAGTGTGTGTAGCTATATTCAGGAATGTGTTTTTCTCCTTGTGTGTGCGTGTGTGTGTGTACTGTTTTATATTTTGTCCCCAGGGCAAGGATATCTTCTGTCAAGCATCTGTCTCTGCCTGTTTGTGAAAACACATGTAATCCATGTCTGTCATAAAGCAATGTATTTACAGACACATGTATAGCCTCTTACTTGCTCCTACACTGATGCCATATAATGATCTAATCACACCCTTAAGATCCTATTGTATGAATCCTTCCTATACTCATGTATTTGTTTAACGCCAGGTATTATATTTAAACACACTTACAGTACATGATTCCAATATGTGCATGTTCAAAATGTAGGAAAATTATAATTATATAATACTACTACTACTACTACTAATAAAACACTTTATTTGTATAGCATTTTTCATACACGAATTGCAGCTCAAATTGCTTTACAGAGAGGGAATACATATGCTATTGTGCTTTCAAATAGAAAATACTGTACAGAAATAACGTCAGTAAAATGGTCAGAAGAAAATCAAGTAAAATACAAATACGTCAAAAGTAAAAGATAAAGGGCATTAATCTTATCCGTCCTGCTGCTACTGTATGTCAGAATGTGTATAGCTCCATGCAATACTTGCAAAATTCACATAAAATACTCGTTAGATACATATTTCTGTGTGACAGAGTGACTCTGCTAACTACTGACAGCTTACAGAGCAAACAGCTGGTACTGCATAGTACCCACACTTACAACACATTTTCAGGAGGAAAAAGGAATGAAGTAAATAAAAAAATGTATTAAAACAATATAACAGCAGAATAAGATAGCAGTGTAGCAAGTGCAGAGCATTTCAAATAAATACTATTTTGAATAGATAAGCTTTTACATTTATTTTGAATATATTTGCTGAGCTGAATTCCCTGAGAGCTATAGGTATTGTGTTCTGTAGAATAGAGCTTATTGCTCATAGTTACTTAAAAAAAAACATTGTCAGATGAGTGTATTATATAAATATATGTTAATATAACAGTATTTCTTACAGTGGGTAATTATTCATAAAAGGTTAAATAGTTCTCAAACATCTTGACGTGTGAAATAATATGTTTAAATATCATCTCTAACTAGAAAATATATATTTCCAGAAAATCATGCAAGTTAGAATCAATGTTACGTAAGTCCATCCATCTTCTTCTGCTTATTGTTATATAAAGCATAGGCATTTCACATAAAAAGCATACATATCCCAAACAAAGCTGTGAATGTTGATTAGCAACCAGTTGCTCATTAATACAAATGATTGTCACAAATATACTTGCTGCAACATGTCTCTTTCAAAATCTATTATTTTTAAATAATTAATAAATTGTTATTGTTTATTTTTAAGTTAAAGCTTAAACTACAGTAAAAATAATAGTAATGAGTATTTCATTCCTTAGGGTAACTAAGGAAGATTATGCAGTATACAGAATGAGCACCACATTAACCATAAATCGTGTTCACATTCCAGTCCAAAAGATAAGCACTACCACACTGTTATGTAAGTGTTTTATTCTTTTTATGCATTATTCTCTTATAAATTGTTATTTATTGTGAATTGTGCCTTCGTTTCCATCAAAACTGCATGTGGGATTCCATGACATCAAGTCATATGGTCTGTCCAACCCTATACTGTAGACTTTACAGGACCATTTGAGCACATACTTACTGGACTGGAGAGGCAAAGTCAATTTTGACTCTGATTCTAAATTCCTATATGGTTTTAATTAAACCTCTATTTTGTGTCCCTAGTGTTCAATTTGACAGGTGATGTGAAGCGATGTGATTAAAATCAATCAATTAATCCTTACAATAAGTGTCTTCTAGCTCTGACCATCTTGTACAAGTTACATGCTTTATACAACAGTCAAGCATGAGCTATGATAAATATTTGTCATAACGTAGGGCATATTTTCTGTGAAATCAAGGAACCGTTGTCCTGCCAAAGAAATGTTAAAATACAGATGTGCAATAATGTGCAATGTTAGAGATTGGTTAACGAGTTACTTACTATACAAATATTTTGTACGGTAGCAACTACCTTGTTCATTTGGTCTAGTTTTATGTCCATTCAGCCCAGTGGGTTATAGGAAAACATACTTCAAAACTGCATGTTTCTACAGTAGGATTTATGATTGGGCTTGACATAGTATAAAAATACACAGTAATGAATTACTGCCAACCATGCTTTCATAAATCTGTTCAAGTTTATATTGCGAGCAATACAATACCGTGTTAAGATAGTGACTGTAAAAAATATCAGCACAACAGAAAGCGAAAACAGTATCTTCTGGCCATTCAGCTGAAGGAATCTTGGCATCAATATCCAAGGTGAAGAAGCTTAGAGAGATGCTCACCTTATCGCTACCAGCAAATCTCCACAGCTGCACAGCATAATCCACACAGACCAAGGACGGATGGGAAAGAGAGACATTTGATGAACTTATGTGGGTCCCTATTAGCACTAGTCTGCATGTGCCAAACACAATAATGGCTTTACTTTGGCTGAAAGTTGTTCATGGGGATTGTAGACAAAACAATAATTCTGTCTCATGCATTTATAAACTAATTAAGTTTCCTCTCCAAAGATTAACCCACATAATTACACGGCTTACACACTTGCTACAGAATGTCATGCCATGTCAAGACTGCATGGGTACATGCATTTACTTTTTCTTGATGGTATTTATTCTTTGTGAAATGTGGCCTTGTCTGCAAAAAGACGACATTGTCTTTTTGGGCATCATCATCAATATTTGTCACATGAATCACAAAGAATAGTTGACGCCTTTGTGTAAATGTTCATGAATAAGGTATTGCAGATGAATGTTAATTCCATGTGTGACTGGTCCTGTATGTCAGGGTTTGAACCATGCATAGCAGCACATTTAACAGGGAATCACCTAAACAAAATTCTAGTCTTTAATCCCCCTGGATATCACTGGCATTAACCCTTTCATGTCCAAGTCCCTAAACAAACTGAGAATGCCTTTCAATGGGAATAGTACTTGAAATACATTACAGTGTGCAGTGTTCTTTAAACAGCATTAATACATGTAATGATCCCGTAGCTTACATAGGAATGGAGGACATTTAAATCAAACTGATATACAGACAAAAGGGGCGCGTATAATAAAGAACAAAGCTTGTAACTTCAGAGAAAGATACAAAAACAGATTTGGATATGCAATATGATACAGAGAGAGATTACAAAAGATTACATAGACAACTTTTAGCTTGAATAATATTTCATGGTGTTTGAGCTCGTAAAGCCGCAAAAGAAAAATAAACAGAACCAGAAGCAGTTAAAGAAATACTTTTTTTTTTTATTAGAAGCTAAAGTAATTTGACCTACTTGATATTTTACAGCCGTGATTGTCAGTCTTTTCTGCCTCATGGCGCCCCCAAAACAAAGCTCATGACTGTAGGCCACAATAGAACATCTACATTAATTTATAATCAACCAATAAGGTCACACTTAATGATTACAAGAACACAAACACACACTTACAATTAACACTCATCACCAATGTCAGAAGAAACACGAGGGCTTAATACCCGATAGACAAAGGCAAGGAGGGTGAAACTAATAAGATAATCAACTATGAAACCAGCAGAGAACAGGGAAAATCAACACAAACAGAAGGACTCCTTGAGAAACATGAAACACTGGGAATACTAGAACAATACTAACACAAGGAACATCAGAGAGCTCCTAATATTAACTATATAGTTTATATTATTCTGGTATGGGGAGTAACAAGAACATAAATATATTGCATGGAAATGGTTGAGACATGTCAAGCTGATGAATCTGCAAATACGCGTATACGCACGCACACACACACACACAAGCATATGCGTCTGTTGAGAATGTCTGTGTGAGCGAAAGAAGATGATGACACAGGAATGCAGGTGTTTGATTGAATGCCAATCTTTTTTTTTCATCGCTGAGATGATGACAAGATCCCAGGTGTGTGTGTGTGTGTGCGTGTGTGTGTGTGTGTGTGTGTGGGGGTGCTTGCTGGGGTACCAATAGATTGTCAGACCAAGAAAGTGTTGGCTGACGTACAGCTGACAGACAAAGATAACGATGGATTCGAAAAGAATGGATTCCTTCTGTGAAAACTGGCACATCGATAACGCTTTTTCATCCAGGTATGGTAAGCCCCTCATTGGGATAATTGGCCTCTGAACTAGAAGCATATTTAGGGAGACCTGTCTTTCATTCATGCAAGCTGCTGTGTGGCCATAGTGGCAATGTGGAACCGTGCCAGCGTTAGCTAACATGGGTGCTACCCAAAAACGCAAACAAGGTGCTGGGTGTGATCTTCCTCACTCAAGGAGCTCACACCCACGACAGTGTTTACGTTTTTCAATGAGTGTTTTTCAATGAGTGTCACATGTTACATGCGTGTGTATGAAGTAACAGCATTAAAAGTACATAAAACAGCACAGGCACAGTATAAACCTGTTAACTGAGATTTCCGGTTTACAATGTATTACTATGCTACAGGCTAATACATTTAACAAAGCACTATCTGAATTCGCCGCGCCGTACAGCACGGCAGGCAGGGCTATTGCTGCAAAGTCATTAAGTCAAAGCACATCATGTTTTATACATTACAAAGTTTATCCGTCAGTTCATATGAATAACATGTCTGCCAAGTCATAGCCCCTGGCACAGTAGCACAGTAGCCTACCTATAGAGATTAGTGTAATTGCCTTATCTGTATTCACAAGCTGCGGTGTAAGGGAGATGGGTGGGAGGCAGGGGGAGATGAAAGCAAAGGGACGGTAGGGAAAGGGCTTGTGAGACAGAAAGGAGAGAAAGGGTGTGTTGGGGCGGGGGTGCAGAAATAGGAGATGATATGACTGTGGAAGAGAACCTAGACGTCTTATAGTAACACTGGAGCAACACCAGTGTTAGAGTGAGAGCGAGAGACAGACAACTGGGTTCAGGGGGAAAATGAGAAGAAGCAGGTTAGAGAGAGAGAGAGAGAGAGAGAGAATAGGTGCATCAATAAGTGTTATGTAGCATTCCTGACTACCCATACAGTACAGGGGAAGTAGCAGAGAATGAAGTTGATGTGAAATCCAGATGCCTTTTTATAGACCGACAGAGGGTCATACTCATGCACCCACCCACACACACATACACACACACACACACACACACACACACACACACACACACACACACAGCCACAGCTCTACTGCTCCTTTACAACATACGCATAGATCGGGACCTGGGAAGCTTTACAAGTCAACTAAACACCAACGTCGACTTAATCATCAGTTTGGATATTTGTTTACATGTCGTTTTAAACTTTGTCTAAAAAATAAAAGGAGCTTTTCTTTTTTTTAGCCCACAAGGACCTGTTGCCCTAGTCTGTTTTATTTGACTGGATATTTATTTTCGATATTTTATTTTTGGGTTGGTTTGATTTTCCTGAAAGATTATCCAGGTGAGTTTCTTGAATGTTTTGTATTTTCACTTAGGTTTTAGAGCATATAGTTTGAGCTAATTAAATGCTCCCTGAAGTAAAATAGCGCTTGCGATTGTACATATATTTTTCAATAACTTTAGTACAGAAAAATCACAATGAGAGGTCTGTATACAATATGACATTATTTTTGCTGCGATACTTTTATTTTTTTTTTACAAAGCTCTTAACGTATTTGTAGTTATTTCAAAGGACATTGTTACCGTATGCATTTAAATGGTATAATGATGTTTATATCAGCTCACCACACCGTGTTATTTCCATCTTAGACTGTCACTTTGTTTTAGTCTTGCACCTGTCAAAGGGCTGCCAGAGTGGCAGCTTCGCAACTTCAAAGAATGCCGCCCAGCTCGGAGAATCTAATTCCATACTCAGTGCTCACTGACATGTAATGGCAGATGTGGCGCTTGTCATCCTAATTCATCTGACTTGTGTTGTGATCTGATCTCTATTGTGGTTGTTACTGGAGTGTTTTTTCACTCTATGGTAATTACGGAAAACCCAGAGTTGTAAAAAAAAGAAAAAGAAAAAAAAAACGAACTGCTGATGTTGTTCCTTCAACATCCAGCAATGATTTATTTTACGACTGCTGAGGAACCAGTTCTGGTTAGATTGAGCTATTTTGTGTACTCCCCAATGGTATTAGGGTGGTACTGCCATCAATTTAAACATGACAAAGTAACTGTAATTAGTTAGACAAATGTGCAAGCCAGTTATAATAAATCCTTAGGAAATGGCAAAATATCTAATTAATTACGTGATTTTTGAGAAACTACAATAGCACTATTTTTGAAACATCCAGTAAAATTATACAATAAAATTTAGCACTTGAAATGAATCAACTGCAAAGAAAACACCATTTTAAATTATGATACTCAATGATAAATTCAAACTATCCAGAGCTGAAAACCCATGTGATGTGAAAACCATTGTAAAATTAGTATCATTAAACAAACTTTAGAGGAGGGAGGTTTTCATCTCACTGAGGCAATAACGCATATAGGGCAAGTCATTTTTTTAACAGATACTGTATATGGAAAGCACATGATTTCACAGACCTGTATGGGATAGTATGGAAAACATGTGAAAGTTATATTACAGAAGTACTGTCTTCACATATGCAATCTTATGTCTTGGCTGCCAGTGTATGCTACAGAATGTGCAGTACATTATATATAAAGCCCCAAAAAGATGTGGGCTTCATATTTTGCGTCATAATAAAATAGTGCACAAAACTAAAAACACCGCTGTAAATATTAACTCTAAATAAAACTAAAAATAATAAAGGATGTATCTTGCAACCCCCTAAATGACACCGTGCAACCTCAGACAGGTTTCAACCATAGGTTTATACCCATGCTTTGACACAAATATGTTTTGGCCTTAATCTTGTTTTACACCAATTAGCTTCTTGATAAGATCTTGCAAGCTACAGTTAGGTAGTCCAAGTAACATTAGACTACCTAACTTTATCTAAATCATGTAAAAAATCAGGTGGAGCACCGGTAGAAAACGTAACGTACAACACGCGGAGGTTTTTAATCTCGTGATAAACTGCAGCTATTATTAATAGCTTAATTAATATTAATTAATTAATATTAATTATTTTTTACAAGGTCAACAAACGCTTTTGCACTAAAGGGTTCAAGACTAATCCTCCCCGGCGAAATGAAAAGGGGATGGTTATGCGATCAGGATGGTCCCATGAGGCTATACAACACCCTCCTTTCTCTCTTTCTACTATACACTCATTCATCTATTGTTTTCATTTCTTTCTTTTTATCTCCCTCTGAGCTTTGACTCTTGGAATGCATTTCCATTGTTCTACCGATCCTATACTGTATGTAGCCTGCCTAACACGGAGAAGCAATGCACGAGAGGTGATGTATGGAGCGGAGCGTAGGGAGATCAGGAACATAAACTTGAGTGATGTGTTCTGGCACTGTGGCAGTGTGTGCCAGTGAACATATGATTCTGATAACCAGGGGCCGGATAGTACAGCGATGGGTCTGGTTCGGTGGAAGTGTTCTTGATGTTAGTCAGCCGGGAGCCAGGGAGAGGTGGGGCGGAGAGGGATTCACTGGTGAGGTGGAGACGTATTTTTCTGTGCTCTTCCAACACACATGGAGCCTCGAGTACCGAAGACATAGGAAGCTGTTCAAACCATCAGGAGGGTGGGGGGTGAGCCATGCTTGGCTCTTGACCTGAAAGAGATACTGTAACTGTCACGTTTTGGTGTTGGGGGTCTACAGTGAATGATACGCAGATAGAGTAGTTTGCTGTTGCCTCGTTTTTTATTTTGTTTTACTAATGATGCTACAGGGCTTTTATGAGTATATATTGTCGCACTTTGAGATTTGATTCAAATGTAAAGTGCATTACAAATAAAATGTATTATTGTTATTATAATTATTACTTTCTATAGGATTTTGCAGCTGTGAGTTCATGCTAGTGGTTTGGTGGCTGCCATACGTACAAACATGTTCTGATGCAAGGAACATCTATCAATCTTTATTTATACAGCACTTTTCATACAAATTCATGTAACACAAAGTGCTTCACACTACGTAATTAAAAACAATTCAAAATGAGTTAAAACAATACAATATACAAAAAATAAAGTAATACTCATGTTACACTCATCATCCCAACCCTCCAATCACAAACAAACATCGGGAGTCCCATTCCCACCATCCCCAAAACAAAAAAAACAGGAGTATCTATCTTTCCTGACCATTTATGTATCCATAATATCACTGGCTCACTGTACACTGCTGCAATCTTGACATACATGCTCATATTCCACAATCATATCATCATCATTGGGTTTCTACTGACTGTGAATTTGGACTTTTTTTGTGCCTAGACAATAACTATGTGTGTGTGTGTGTGTTTGGGAACATGCAGGAGTTCGCGCGTGCGTGCGTGTGTGCGTGCGTGCGTGCGTGCGTGCGTGCATGCGCGTGTGTCTGTCTCTCTGTGTGTGTGTGTGTGTGTGTGTGTGTGTGTGTGTGTGTGTGATTAATCCATCTGTCGTTGGTATGATAATGACATATCATGATCCAGCTCAAATTCTCAGGCCATTTCCTCCTTTCTTCCTGTCACACACACATAGACACACGCAACACAGCTGCTGGGCAAATTAGCCTCCCAGTAAGGACAGGACACAGAAACAGAACGTGGAAACCAGACCCTCAAACTGGTCTCTAATGGATTTAAATGAGTGTAGAATAGATGTGTACATCATGTCAGTCCCTTCATGTTGCTTCATACATGTATGTGTATATACTGTACATATATATAAAAGCATCTCCATTATGTATGTGAGATGTTAACACACTGTATCACATATTTACCTCCTTGAAATCAGCTTGTTAGTGATTGGCATTAGCAGTAAACAAACTCATTTTAGGATTTGCGTGTGCGTGTGTGTGTGTGTGTGTGTGTTTTCCAGTGTGGTGCTCTCAGAGGTGTGTTAACTTTAGGGCCAACTTACTAGTGCACCAAACCACCTGGATTGTGGAACGTGGTTTGGAACATATCAACAAACCACATTTGCTGAGGTTTGTGAAAGTTTTCTTTCCCTTTTATATTGATGAGCTCAGTGTAAAACACAGGATGTTGTCTTAAAGGGGTACTAGTGTTTATGTATTGGTTAGAAAAAGTTATGACACAATAGAACACACACAAGGGAAAGTGTGCATGTTCTAGGTCACATTCACATTCAAACATACATTGTGTACATCTTGTAGTAGTTCCTCTTAAATAATAAGGGATTTAAATGCGACGAGACTGGCAAAACCTATACCACTTCTCAAGTGTACTGTAACATGTAACACTTTGAAATGAAAACGTTTTTAAAAAATGTTATCCCCTAAAATTGTCAAGGCCACCGTATATGACATTAATTTAATAATTAATTTCCCCAGTAATATGATCTCCAAATCAGATGCAACCTATACATTTTTTTCATAACATCAGCAGGCTGATTCATACTGAAGGTATTGTCTCACTAAATATAGTTACAATCTTCATAGTTTAACCTAGATGTAGCATAACGAATGAAAACAGTAGTGAAAACAAACGGGATCAGAAGGAGTGATGTCTCTTTGATGTGTTTTACAGTATCGGCCTCAAGGGCGAATAGTTTGGTATTAAACTGCTG
Organism: Forbesichthys agassizii; assembly: GCA_026546735.1. Lineage (NCBI taxonomy): Eukaryota > Metazoa > Chordata > Actinopteri > Percopsiformes > Amblyopsidae > Forbesichthys > Forbesichthys agassizii. The sequence goes on along the minus strand of JAODLL010011270.1, from coordinate 44,790 downwards.
AGGTCAATTTACAACCTCTCTCTCTCTCTCTCTCTCTCTCTCTCTCTCTCTCTCTCCTACATATTTGCCCATATTGTTATTCTCTCTTTTGTTCGCGCACTCTTTCTCACGCCTTTCACTCTTTGTTTTCCTCCTTTGTCTCTCTGTCTCCTGCTCTCTGTCTACCCTTCCATGTTGGTCGTGCCTCCACCGCGTTAGCATGCAGGCGCAGCAGCCCGGGCTTGCCTTACGGACCTACTTGCGATGCGTGCATTACGATGAATCTTTCCTTTCGTTGTAAGCCAAAGCGTTTATAGACAAGTCATCTCAAAGTTACAGTGTATTCATTCCCGATGCTTCAGCTGATCAGAAGAAGTTACAAATAATAAGTGAAACACAGATATTGGTTAGATATTATGTTTTTGTGTTTGGTAAGTGTAAGTAAAATAATATTAAGTGTTTATTTAATGATGTGTTTGTGTGTGCAATACATTTCTTATTCTTCTTTAGCTTCAGTTTTCCAACACGTGACTAAAGTGCAATTGTGAGCCAGCTTCAATGCAAACACCAATAGATGATGAACAACAGTCAACCAATAAGGTTCATGTAATGTCGGCCTCTGCCACTAGGTGTATTGATGGCGTGAGGGGGGGGGGGACACCCAGCCATCCATGGCACTGTGGTGGTACAGAATGGGCTTCAGCAGGGTTCTCCTGCTTCTTTGCTGCCTCCACTGGCAAACGGTATGTACGCACACACACACACACACACACACACACACACACACACATACACACATTAATGCGCACACACACACACACACACACCAATCTTTTCTCGACATGTCATAGCAGGGTAAAACATAGCTAATAAGATGAGTAATGAGTTTACTTTAGTCTTGATTATCGTGCATTGATAACCCTATACCGCGTAGCGCCAACGTGTTGGACTCGGTTTACCTTCATGCAAATGTTACGTCACTGTGTCTCTCTTCTGGCCTTCACTCATATCATTCAGGTCAAGTCAGTTTATTTACAAAGCACATTTAAGAACAGCCAATGCTGACCAACGTGCTGCACGCCACAATGCATTTACCAATGAATACATTTATCAAACAAACAAGGCAGTGTAAGCATAGCGTCCTAGAACTTACTCGAACGTGGTGGAAGATTAATTGACAGATAAGATAAGAGCGTTCCCTTCTCGTTCCCATTATTATTATTTTTATAACTATTCTTTTTATTCTTCTTCTTCTTCGCTTCGCTAAACGCTCACTCTATTCTCCGATGCCCCCCCAAAGCAGGTCTCTCCCGTTCTTCCTGCCACATCCTGCCCAATGAGCTGCAGTTGCCCGGGAGTCAAAGAGGTCCACTGTACCTTCAGACACCTTCCCACTATACCCAAGAACCTCCCCAAAGACACAGAGAGAGTCAACTTGGGGTAAAGCAATAGCAGTAAAGCATGGGTCTGAATGCAGGCTACTACTATACAGTACGGAGATGTATATATCAAATTACTTTCTAACTGCCAAAAGGACGCAAGTGCATTCTTAATCAGTTTGGAGTTATTCAATAAAAACCCAAAATACTGAACATACTGAACATACTAAGCCAGTTGGTGCCAAAAGGGCAGAACTACACTTATGTACTTTTGGCATTGAGAAATGTATTTGGAAATAATGTGGTAAGGATTTTTAATATTATATTTTAATTGTATCACGATACATTGTTGTTTCTTTTAAAGTGTATGTAATAATTTGTTCATATTGTTATCAGATGGGCCCATGCATTTAGATTAAATGGATGAAATGTGTTTTGGCCCTCCTGTAAAGTTGGAGAAATGTTAAGTACACCCCTCTGGTTCTCACGCCTCGATATCAATAAATCTAATTTGAGGCAAAGCAGGTTACAGTAAGACCCCACTGCCTCAAGCTGCTTTGAGAGAAATGGGGAAAAAAAGATGACGTTGTTACAACATCATCATCGTGCTTATAGCACAGGCTATGTACAGTATTTGACAGCATCTGTTTTAAACCAATCAGATAAGCACTTGCTAAGCAGGGAATAAATCAGCTCCATATGGAATTTTCTTCTTTTTTTTTTTGCATTACATACTTTGTTTTAAAAGGTTCTACAGCCACTGTTTATACTGTGGTGTATAACCAATGGTGGTGTTCTAATGAATAACTGCTTGAAAACAATGCACACTTTCTTTGCAAGCTACTTGTCTTGCAGCATGTAAAGGCAAACTATTATTAACAAGAGGAAGATTATTTCCATATGGGGCTCTACTGTGGGAAAGGTGTGTTACAGTTGTTTAGGCTACAGTACGTAGTTCAACAGCTTAACACGTTTGACACCAGAAAAAGTACATGGAAACAAACGTTGCATAACTGCATCATGCAGGTTAAACAGCATTGCATTTGTTCTCTTAAACCTGCTGTGTCAACCAGCCTATACACCTCTGCAACAAACCCATCTTAACCCAGCAATCTGGCATTCTCCATGTTTGCATGAGCTCTAACTCTTCCATTACAGCTTTAGTGTAAAAAGCTGTAAGATTTTCGGATTGAGATGTGCATTTGCAGTATTACGAGTATTACTAACATGATGAAAATCACTAAGACAAGTACATTTATATCAATTTTACCAGCGTATGACATGAACAATTTCCACTAACTGTGGTTAAGTGGGAAGAATACGCGTCTATAGTCTCCAGATCCCATAATGTATTCTGTTTCATTTGAATTTCTATATTTTTACAATATTTTCTGTTTAACAACATGTATGTTGTATACAGTATATCTAATCATTAGCATATGTGGTTTATATTTATATTTATATAGATATAGAATATACAATAAACATTAGACCTAATGTTCTGTAAACCAAGATTGTAGTGGTGTTTTTGATACACGTGAATGCTAAAATGTTTCAAATTTGGAAGTATGGTTGTATTTAGAACAATCCAGCAATAGCACTAGAAGTAATTTTGTTGATCATTGTTTATTCGTAAATGTCTGACATTGTCACTATATAGTACAGTACATTACATTAATTTAGGAATAACACATTCATCTTTCAGAAAAATGTGTTAAGACAACTTGAGAAATGTTCTGATTCTTTAAAGGAGTTACAACGGGTGAGAGGTTAAGTGAGGTCAAACCCCTCACTAAACTACTTTGAGCTTCCTATTTGTCACTCTTTCCATCAAATTGTATAGTTATGTGCATTCAGTAAATTATCTCTCTACGCACACACACACAAAACCTATAAACTACATTGCTTAGGTCTTTAAAGCAGTGGCTATAAAACTTGTGGATTCCTAAAACCTGATCGCCCTTTGACACTCCTTTTAATTAAAGGTTCAGGATAAAGAATCTGATTACATGTAAATTCCAGTGTCCAAAAGACTGGGCAAGCAGGTTGAAGTAGCCATATTGTTGACAGATTGTATTTGTCTCTTTAACAGTTATAACAGCTTGACAGAGGTGGATGGATCAGAATTTAGGTCACTACGGCAACTTGAGATGCTTATGTTGCATGGCAACGACATCAGCACAGTTCATTCTGGGGCTTTTTACAGCCTGAGGTCTTTACAGGTACAACATTGAACCTAAACTATACTATACTATACTATACTATACCTAGCTGTTTCCACCTGTAAAAGTCATTCTAGACATATTTATCAGAATGTTACAGAATGTTTTGTTATATTGGTTAAACTGTTCAAATAAATTTCAGAGATGGATTTTCCTTTCGTGGAAATTATATTTTAATCTACATAAAGGTCCAAGGAGACAAATTCTTGCTATTTTATTTCACCTCTTTTATTTTCCCCCACAGATTTTGAAGCTAAGTTACAACAAGCTAACATTGGTGAAGCCTGGGCTATTTGAGGGGCTAGCGAGTCTGGTTCGTCTCCACCTGGACCACAACCTGATCACCTTTATTGAACCATACTCCTTCTCAGGCCTTAGCTCCCTCAAGCTTCTCCAACTGGAGGGGAATCTACTAAAGGAGATCCACCCACACACCTTTGTGACATTGTCATTACTAGGAGCATTCTGGACGTCTGGGCTCAAGTTAGGCACAGTTTATTTTATGTTTTACAGACAGAAAAGGAAATGCAATATGAAACACAATAACAACATTTTCAGTTGTTAACGCTTCTTTCAGCTTAATTATGTCTTTTCATAAACAAATTGTTCAGCGTAAGCTATAATACTTTCAGGCACAAGTGGCTGTTAATAAAGTAACTCTATTATAGCAACACCTTTTTTGGATACGTAATCCGCATCTGCTTTGGTATATTCGCTTGCTATACATATTTACCATTCTTTTTTTAAGTTAACATCATATTATTAGTAAACATCAAAAACCCTGCACTGTTTCTATGTATGTTCACAGACACCTCCACCTTTCAGACAACATGTTGGAGCAGCTCCCCGCTCCTCTGCTTCTCACGGCTCCTAAACTGGAGCTTCTCTCTCTCCACGGCAACCCCTGGACCTGTGATTGTCAGCTCCACTGGCTGATCGAGTGGAACGCCAATCATGAAGGTACGGGCAGCTGCTGTTCTGTGGAGAGTCCTCCTCAGTTCTCAGTCTGTAACGACGAAGGGTCATTCCTACAGATCCTATTTATATCTCTTAAAGTTCGTTATATTTCCTTTCATTTTGGATTTCTGTATACTGTAAATCAATCGATCGATCGATCGATCAATCACTTAATAAATAGATATAATTTCAAGCATTACTGAGACACAAGCAAGTGTCTCGGTGATGTGTTTAAGTGACCTCAAGACTCACACACAATTCAAAGGAAACGCAAACCACAGGAATGCGTTGTGCTAATGTCTGTTTCAAGCTCACTGTTAACATTTCTTTCATGTGTTTTTAGTTCTAAAATTAAAACAGACTGCCAAAACATAAATCTTCTGAGCAAAATGCTTTATTACTAATGCCATGACAAAAGTATAGTAAAAGTATCCATTTACTATTGTTTCATTCTCATTACATAAATATTCAAATTCATGTTTTGGTGCTGCTGGTGTTTTGTCATCAGTCTGTGTATGACCATTTCCATATGCTGGCTGTTTGAGCCAGCAGTTGAGAATGTTCATTATGTTTATTGCTTACTTCCCTCTGAAAATAGAAGGCTTTAAAGACCATAATAATTGATATGCGAACTTCCCCTGAACTCATGAATGTACTACAGATGCTTTTTGTTCAAATATCCTAATATACTATATCTGTATGCAAGGATATTTGTTTCACAAAAGCAAAGTGAAAATTTGCAAACCTCTCTTACCTTTCCTCTTATATATCATTTTGATCTTTATTCACCAATATCCCCCCACCTCCACTTCTTATTTCACTCATCCTCCTGAACCCTTGTCCTTTTGTCTCACTCCCAGGGGTAATAAAGTGCAAGAGGGAGCGTGACTCAGGCTCTGTCGAAACCTGCCCCTGCTGTTCTTCTCCTCAATCCTTAAACGGGAGCCTCTTTCTGGATATGACTCAGGCAAAACTCCCCTGCGAGCGGGCGGTCATCCACTCGCCTCTCAAACAGTGGGACAGCCCCGCGTGGGGCGAGTCCGACGCGGAGCCCGATCTCCCTTACACCCGTGATCTGGAGAGGCCCTTGGGTCACCTGACCTTTGTTCTGTCCGACAGCCACGGGAACAGTGCGCACGTGGCGTGTGACGTGCGGCGGCCTGCCGAGAGCTCGCCGATGACTTGGGCGGAGAATCTCCGGGCCCCGGGAGAAGTATTGGTCAACGTGTCCCTGGTGACTGTCCTCGAGTGCGAGATTGACCGGGACACGTTGCAAAATCTATGGCGGCTGGTGGCGTACTACTACGAAAGCCCTGCAGTCTTAGAGAGAGGCTCGCACAGAGGAAACACCACCAGGGCAACCTATCAGTACTCCCAAGTCGTCAATGAAGACTCCCCGTACTTCACTGACCTAAAGGGCTATTTGATGGCAGAACCATCATGGCTGCTTCAACCCAAAGTCACTTTGCAGCTTAATAGACGGCAGACGACAACCAAGAAACTTGTGATGGATTTTACCACGAAAATCTCAGAGCAGACAGCAAACAATCGCAGAGGCGACAGTGGGGACAATGACATTGATTCCTACTGGGTGATGATTCGGCGAGGAAATGATAAACGCGTTCAGTCGGTTAATCAGGGTACAAAGGTCCATTTGGAATGTGACGTCATCACATCAGGGTCAGGGGTCAAAGTGGAGTGGATGCTGCCAGATCTGTCCCTATTTGAAAACAGAAATGATCAAATGGACATTTCTGAAAGAGGGGAACTTGTGATTCTGAATAGCTCATTGTCCGACTCGGGGTTATATCACTGTATGGTCAGAACCAAAGCCAGTGTGGACCTGTTGTCTGTGAGGCTCACTGTTAAAGAACACGTACTCAGTCCTACTGCTATGAACGGTCAAAAAATGATTGTTGAGAAAGGACGGTCACTCACGCTCCCGTGTAAAGTCACCACCTCACTGCCCAGTCAAACTGTTTGGTTCCTGCCTCAAGACCAGCTGCTTCTCCCTACACAACAAACGAGAAGGGCCCGTGTGATGGACAATGGGACATTGGTGGTCAAGAAACTTACTCAGGATGATGCAGGGGAATATAGCTGCATGGCTTCAAACCTATACGGGGTGGACATGCTGTCACACATGGTGGAAGTCACAGGGGACAAGGAATCTTATAGGTCCAGAGTAGAGACGGAGGAGGGGCAGCCAGTCTTATTGGGTGGTGAGGAGGAAGGTGAAGGGTCTGGGGTAGATTACCAGGAGATTAAACGGCCTTTTGTTACTCAGTCACCGAAAAATGTCGCAACACAACAGAAGAAACCAATGAAAAGAAAAAGAATTAAAGATTCCAAAAGAAAGTCTGTAAACAAGTCTGTAAAAGAATTAGATCCAAATCGCTGGGCAGACATGTTGGCTAAAGCTAACAGCAAAGCAACCACTGCTGTACCCACAGGGCCAGCATTAACAGAACCCAACACAACTGTGTTACCAGAAAAACCTACTTACAAACCAACCACTACCATCATACCTCCCACTACAAAAACGAGTTCTACTACAACTACTGCCATAATCCTACCCTATACCAGTAGTGGTGGGATCGCAAACACAAAACCTGAAGGTCATGCAACAGAAAAAGAGAGGAATATGGATATATCTGGAAAAAAGAGAGGCTTTTTACGTCCCTCTCGGAAAAGACCGCTGGGTCAGCTGCCTAGAAGCAATTTGCCACTTGTCAATCGTAAGGGTGAAGACACATCAAAGTCAGTCACAGAGCCTCCTTTCACTCAAACATTTCGGACATTTAAAGAGCCCGAAAATAGACTCACGGAGAAGGGGAGAGTAACCTCCTCCAAACATTCTCAGGGAAGGCCCAACAGGAGGAGACCACCTTACAGACGTAGACCTCCAATGAGAACAGTTCAACCGGCACAGCCCACCTCCACAACAACCACAACAACAGCCTCAACAACAACAACAACAACAACAACAACAGCCTCCACAACAACCATAAAAACAGCCTCCACAACAACAACAACATCAACAACTACTCCAACCACAGTGAAGATGCCTGAATCTTCAACTTACAACCCCCAAACAGACGATTATTATGATTCAGAAGACTCTGATGACAAAGACGATGATAACTTGGATGAAAAGGACGTGACAGATAGTATTCATTCAGAAATAACAGAAAACAATGGCAAAGAAATAACATTTTCAAAAAGACAACAATTGCATAATACAAACCATTTTCCAATAACAAAGCCTTATATTATGCCTTATCCTACAGATGTGACTGTAAACGACACAGAGAGAAACTCTAAAATATATGAAAGAGAAAGTAATAAATTGTCTGTTGACATGAGAAAGAATGGTCAGACAAATAAAGAATCGAAAGATTTGGGAGGGCGACAAAAACAGTCTAGCGGTCACGATGACAGATGGGTAGAAGAGGTGACGCAGGGCTACAATACAGAAGATAGCATTCATAAAACAACCCATAATAAGTCACAACCTCACCCTAAACCTTCAGAAGAGAATATAACACCAGCTCCCACAAGAACTAGCACTTCAAAAGTAATTTCTTCGCAGGACAAAGTCATCCATCCACCGCAAACAAAACAAAAGACACAAACAAAACCTGACATGTCAAGTTTGCCCTTTGCGGAACCTCTCCACCCCTGGCTTCACCAACACAACCAGCGGGTAGGACAAATACCATCTTCCCGGGGATCACACACAGATCACGACCTAAGTAGAAGGAAAGAAAAATACAAAGAGCAAAACAAGCAGAGAGAGACACAGAAGGAAAGCAAGCTTTCCCATGTTCCACCAACCCCATATTGGCCATCTCATCATCATCATCATCATCATCATCATCAATACCCTCTCTACTACCCTTCCTGGCCAGGTCAAAAGTCAATTCATCAGCCCAGGAAAGGTAATTAAACTCTCTCAATATAGAACCTAATGGAAACTTCAGCACTAACCTTGTATTGATGCTGTAACAACAGAAGATATAATAGTATTCTATCAGAGGATGATTATCATCACGCTGTATTGAAAATGTAATCCATATAACTTCATTATGACAGACATTTCCTGTTTGTAGGTGCTGGTTCGTACCCTGTTCCCACACGTCGAACTTGGCCATACACTCATTTGAGGACTCATGGGTCAATGGTCACAAACCGACCAGAGATCACAGCTGATACGGTCAAGCCAACAGCTAGATTCATTCAAACCACACCGTACCCATCACACCCATATAATCATCATAACCACCGTCATGATCATGATGTTGGGGGAGGATCGTATTCTGTCCCAGGGGATAGGACCCAAACCAGGGACCACATCATTTTGTCAAAGCTGAGGAACAGATACAGACAGGTATATGAATAAACCATACTTGGCATTCATGTATTTCAGCTACATTCAGTTATGTAATAAAATGCATAAAAGCAAAGATGGTAAAAGGCATGAAAACTAGAGGGCGAGAACACTTTATATTTTATGCACTTTACATAAGGGTTCTGTCCTCAATCCTGGTCCTGGAGGGCCGCTATCCTGCATGTTTTAGATGTCTCCCTTCTCCTACACACCTGATTCACATGAATGGGTCATTATAACGAGCTATTCATTTGAATGAGGTGTGTTGGAGCAGGGAGACATCTAAAACGTGCAGGGCAGCGGCTCTCCAGGACCAGGATTGGGGACCACTGCTTGACATTATCAATAAGCAGCTTTCAGCATGTGCAGCACTGACTTTGATCGACTGCTTGAATTTGAAGATTTGATATCCAATTCTAGTTTTGTTTTCCTAGGCACAGCTTGATCGCATTGCTCAGCTAGGAAGGAGGGTTACTTACTCGCTGACACCCAAACCCCACATTCCACCCCCACACAACCCCTACAAAGCCAGACAACCAGTGCCTACTGCATCTGTCGACAACCCGAAGCCCAAAAAACCTGTCTTACCTGCATTATCACCTCCACTTGGACACTTCCCTACTCCCCTACCTCAGCCTAACACCACACCTGGGGTCTTATATGGAAGTCTATGGCCTTATGGAGGCAAGTCTCTATAGCGAAAACACAGTTAGATATATAAAGCATGTGCATATCTTTAAAATAATAGTACAGTATTTCATAATGAAGTGTATACTGCATTATAAGTGTTACTATGGAATCCCTTGGTTGAGAGGAATATACATTTAGTAAAAGCCTTTTGTCTTTTGTCACTCTGCCCCCTAGTGGCTAATTGTAATAACTGTGTCCAACAGGGAGAATCGGCTCACTGCGTCCCACTGCAGTACCACCTTTATCAGGACGGATAGAAGTGGGAGAGAGTGGAGTCAGGCCCCCCCGCATTACCACGGTAACCACTGCCAGTGTTTCCGTGCTGGCAGAGAGTGACGTGTACCTGCCGTGTGAGGCTTCTGGAAGCCCCACCCCTAACCTGGCATGGACCAAAGTTTCCACTGGTAAGGCACAAAAGAGACGGATGAAAAAGTGAAGATTCAAACCAGCAACTGACCATTCCCAAACCCCGCCCCTACCTAGTTACTGTAACTAGGTAGGACAAAACACCATAGAAAGCTATTACAGCAAAACAGACAGTTGACGGAAGGTTCCCTCAGATTAAAAAAATGCTCAACTGTTATTGGAGGACAGGCAAAAGGGGCGGGGCTTGGTAAAGGTCAATGCCAGTGTACAATTATGTTAAGGAAATAAGTATTTCTATTTTTGGATCTACAAGCAGATATAAATACAGTATGTGTGGGTGGGTGGGTTATTACATGTAATTGTTTTAGAAAAAAAAAAGATAATTGTACATTTACTACATGTATGTATCACTACATACATGTAGCATTGAGCAGATGCTTTATCCAAAGTCACTTACAGACAGTACATTTGTCACTCACAAGTAGAAGAGATTAGAGCCATGGAAAGCACAGTTACGCCAACGGAAGTTTGAAATCTTCAACGGTCACTTGGTTCATGGAGAAACCTATGGCAAAATTGTTCCAGGAAGTGCTTGGTGGGCAATATATATACACAGATATATAACTTCATTTTTAGGTAATTAGTAGTCAATAAATGCACCGATTTACATTTATAATAGAATTTATAGGGTACTTTTAGTATTTAGGCTAATTACCGGGAACTATTTTGAGGCTCCGTTGCTGTGAAAAAAAAACGGACAATTGGCGTGAACGGAGATGACGCAACTCTCTCTTTCCATGGCTCTGCAAGAGATCATACACCAGTTGTCAGCAGTCAACATCCTGTTAGAATGAAACAGCTGGATGTTATCAGGTAGCCCTGTATATTTAGTATATATCTATATTTGATAGAAGCATAAGTACTAACAAAGTGCAAATATTCTAAGAACTTAACAACGACAGACATAAGGTATGATATATTTTTATTTTCATTATTCAAGAATACCAGATAAGAGATATGTTGTTAGTGGAGTGCTAAGGATAAGGGATGTCAGTGGTTGGGGTCAATGTGGATAATGAACCCAACGATGTTTGTTTCCCCTCTTTCCTATTCCATCTTTCTATTCCTACCATCCAAGGTGCCACCATTCCAGCCAACACCAAATATGGTGTTCGTTTTGAAGTCTTGAAGAACGGCACCTTCATAATTAGAAACATGCAGCTTCAGGATCGAGGCCAGTACCTCTGCACGGCCAAAAACATATTTGGGTCGGATCGCATGGTGATCACCTTGGCCATCCAGACTGAGCCACCCAAGATCCAACCACCCAAGTCCACAGAAGAAGCCATTTACTTAGGAAAGACTGTCAGTCTCCACTGCCTTGCCTCTGGCAAACCACCCGCCCAGATAGCATGGATTCTTCCGGACAGGACGTTTGTTCGAGATGTCGGCGTCGTCGACGTTCTCCTCCCTACTGTCTCCCTTCTTCAAAATGGGACCCTCCGAATTCAATCTGCAAATTTCTCAAGTAAAGGCGACTATAAGTGTATTGCTAGCAATGTGGCGGGTGCGGACACCATAACATATCATCTTCATGTGGCGGCTCTGCCTCCAACCATCACGGAGAGTCTGTCAGATACTGTACACATTCAGCAAGGTATAATAACAAAACATGACATTTTAAATGCTGCTTATTTTAAAGGTACACCGCAAGGTTAATTCCAGCCATTTGTGCCAGAGTGTACCTTTTAATATAGCAAAGCTAATGCAAAAGTTGTGTATCTAGTATAAGAACACAAACTAACTTAAACATCTCTGAACGTATCTCCTCAGGGAGCAGTGTGTATATACACTGCTCTGGGAAAGGTGAACCAGAGCCTATGCTTAAATGGATCCTTCCGTCTGGGGTCCACGTTAAACCGTCACAGTTCCTGGGTCGCAGACTGTTCATTTTTCCGAACGGGACTCTGTATGTAAGGAATGTTGTACCAGCAGATGCAGGAAGGTACAGAACTTATTCCCATTTCTTTTTTATTCAGTGATAAATTACTTATGTAAGTAACTCCATAGTGTAATCATTAAAAACCTGGACAGAGGTAGGCAGTCCTGCAGTGATTCAATTGCTGTTTTGTTCTTTGGCAGATATGAGTGTTCTGCAACCAATGCGGTGGGGTTGTCTAAAAGAACCGTTCAGCTTGTCATCAGAACAGATCCCCCTTTTTCAGCTCAGCAACCTCCCCTACTTCCTTCTTTATCCTTACCCATCCCGCCATCCAATCGCCAAGCCATTGCGAGGCCTTCCCAGGAACACACAGTCTCAGCGATGTATGGCTCGACTGTCTACCTTCACTGTCCTGAATCCACTAGCTCACAGAGAGGAACGGTTTGGCAGTTACCCTCCAAGACTCTACTGGAACATCGGTACAGGTAACGGAAAACTCAACGGCATACACCTACACATTTCATGTTATTATTTTTAACGAACCAATTACTCACAACAAACAACGAGAAACACGGTTGTGCTACGGTCCCTTCAGAGAATGTGGTTTTAACATTTTTAGAATAAAGTACAATGGAGTTGATAGGGGATAAATACAGAGGGGAAATAGTGTACTGTATTCCTTAAATTCACTATCACTTGTTTTACCTCCCCATCACTCTCTGTCCCCATTTGAACTATCAACAGTCCAGAGAGACCATTTAGAGTGTTTCGTAATGGGACGCTGAGAATTCTACAGCTAACTGAAGTAGATGGTGGGAACTATCTGTGTATCTTCCAGCGACCTAACGGAGAGGACATGGAGCTTTTCCAGGTAAGGTTTGACTGTAACTGAACACTATAAGAATGGACCAACAACTGAAAACTATACTTTATAAGGTATAAAGAAGTGATAATGATATTGATAACAAGTTATATACCTCAGCCAAGAATTCTAAATAATTCTGTTCCATTGTGTAATGACTCTATGACATTTGTCATTGATGTGTCATAGAGATAATACATTAAGAGACAGACTTTGACATGTTATTCATATGTTAGAATGGCTGCTTTATAACGTGACATCTGGAAACAACCAATATTTGTGTCAATAAGTACAGTGGCCAAACGTTTCATATAATTGTGTAGTGTGGAAACTTCAAGTATAATGTTTGATTTCCATTTGTTTTTACCCTTTTTTGTAATATTAGGTGGAGGTGTTGATGACCCCTCCCAGGATTGAACACTTGAGCACTGCCCAGACAAAAGTATCTTTTGGAGAGAACTTCCAGGTTGCTTTATACATTAATTAGACCTATAGCCAAGTTAATGCAAAGCAAAATGAATGAATGAATGAATGAATCCTAATTCAATCATGACTAAGACCCATACTTTCTTGTCCTATGCCTGCCATGTAGGTGGACTGTGTAGCAACCGGCATGCCTGATCCAGAAGTTTCCTGGAGTCTCCCCGATGGAACCTTTATCAACAACGCCCTGCAATCAGATGACAGCGGCCTCCGCACCCGCCGATATGTCATCTTTGACAACGGAACTTTACTCCTCCAGCAGATGGGCAAAATAGACGAGGGTGATTACACCTGCTATGCCAAGAACAAACTAGGCAGTGATGAGAGAAAATTAAGCGTCAGAGTGGGACCCGATGCCCCGAAAGTAAGGTTGAACTCGCAACCTTCGGTGACAGTGAGGCTGGGGGAATCTGTTAAATTGAGTTGTCAGTCGTCGGGGGAGCCTCCGCCGAGAATAGTGTGGGTCTCACCGGGAAATTATGTCATATCTGCATCATCGGATAGATATCAGGTTTTGGAAGTTGGGGTGTTGGTGGTGAAGCGGGTCACACTTGTTGATGAGGGGAATTATGCATGTGTGGCACAAAACTCAGCTGGGGATGACATTAAAAACATCCAGCTTCACGTTGAGCCGCAGGAACCGTTCATCAATGGAGCCAAAGGGAGGAGTACCGCAAGGGTGACGGCCATTTACTACCAATCCACGTTGCTAGATTGCCAAGCTGAGGGGAAACCGGAGCCCACAGTCTCATGGATAACACCTTATGGCCACACACTCCCAAGTCCATACCTAGGCGGGCGCTTTCAGGTGCACGGAAACGGGAGCTTGGAGTTGAGAGGGGTGAGGAAAACGGACGAAGGGCGGTTCACGTGTCTGGCTAAGAGCTCTCTAGGTGAAGCATCACTTTCGGTTGACCTAGAGGTGGCATCGCTAGCAGAGAAGCCCAGCTTTGCTGTACCTAATATTGAAATCATACCCATCAGGCAGGACAGTGGGGTAGTATTGCTAGAGTGCCCTGCCCGAGGTAAACCTCACCCAGAGTTTGCATGGGTCCTCCCCAGTGGGACAGTGTTGTCACCTGGGGTTAAACTCCAACGCTTCATCCACTATCTGGGAAACGGGACTCTGCGGATCTCTCAGCCCAGTCCAGGGGATAAGGGAGTTTACAGATGTGTGGCAAAGAATGTAGCGGGACAAGCCGAAAAGCGCTACTCCCTGGAGGTTGGGAGGAAGCCGGTGATCAGAGGAGCTACAGGTGATTATTGTTGGTTATTTGTAATTATTTACTTTTTGTATCCTTTTGAGACCATCCTGATCTCGCAAGCTTTCCAATTAGTCTGGAAAATCTCTATTTAAAACTGATTTGTAGCACCTGAACAGTAAACTACCATTCAATCAGTGTCCAGTTGGCTGACTCAGTTGGTGCTGACCAGAGCCATGTAAAGAGAGAGTTGCGTCATCTCTGTTCACTCTAATGAACCGTTTTTTTTCACAGTAACGGAGCCTCAAAATAGTTACCGGAAGTTATCCTAAATACTAAAATTACACTATAAATTCTATTTTAAATGTAAATCGGTGCATTTCTTGACTACTAGTTACCAAATATTAGGTTATAAATCTGTATATATATATTAAAATTTCCCATCAAGCACTTCCTGGAACTATTTCGCCTAGGTTTAGCCTCTCCATGAACCACGGGACAGTTAAAAATCTCAAACTTCTGTTGACGTAACTGTTATTTCCATGGCTCTGGTACTGACAATGTAAGTGTCTGTGTTTGGGAAATCATATCCTGATATGACCATTCTTGTTGTCATTGGTTTAAGATAATAGTCAGTGTTATTGACTTGGTTAACACTTGCTAATATTCAACTTAGAATATTTTTAATGGCACATTTTCAGACTGATGTGTCAAGTGGAAGTAATCACAGACCTTGTAAATACCGTGTTTCCAGGCTAGAAATATGAATTAATACATTTTTGTTTAGCCAAAGTATTTGAATTGAGGAAAAAATTTGAGTTGCTCAAAGGAATTTCAGCATTACAAATACTCTCTCTCATTACTTTTCAGGTCGAATAAAGATCACATATGGACACAGTCTGAACCTACCCTGCTCTGTGGATGGATGGCCACAGGTTTCAATCACATGGACTTTACCCAATGGTGTTGTTCTGCATAAACCCCAAACTACTGGCCGAATTTCTTTCCTAGTCAATGGGACTCTTCACTTGAAAGAGGTTGCCACCTTTGATAAGGGAACTTACATCTGTAAAGCATCAAACAGTTATGGATCATCAACATTGTCCTACCCAGTCTCTGTGATGGTTTTCCCGCCACGTATCACCAACGCACCTGATTCTATCACCAGAGTTGAACGAGGAACTCCAGTGACAATCAATTGTATGGCCGAGGGTGTTCCCAAACCTGATATTTCTTGGACGTTGCCAGGACGGACCACATTGGTCCCACATAACCGGTTTACTGTGCAGGGAGGGGTCCACATGACAGAAGAGGGCAGTCTGGTTATCCAGAATCCCATGCTGACAAACTCTGGCATTTACAAATGCAATGCTAAAAATGCTCTTGGAACAGACTTTAAATCTACATATGTACAAGTCAACTGAGTTTTGCATAACATTTCGTACAGTATATGATGAAATAGGACCTGTTGTTGTACACTATTGCATCGATTTCCAAGTCTGAACTATAGAATGAAGTTTACAACTTTAAATGTAACCCTTCACGTAATCTTCATGTCGCCAACCTCACTAGCCTCTCTCAATAACTGTTGTTATAAAGACACAAAACTCTGGTTACTGAGATTAATCAGATTTATACATGCATAGTTCAGTCTCCAATATGAACACTTTTTTATCAAAAGGTATCATTGAGAATTAGGGTCAGAGACATTATCGAAGAGAGACTGACTTTAAAATAAATAGAATTATCAATAGAAATGTAGAGGAGAAACTATAAACAATTACTTAATTCCTAGGAGCAGGGAGGTCACTAGAGATACATGGATAGAGGCTAAGCCTCTACTACGTGGTCTGGGGGAATGCTTCCCCAGGAAACACCTTTACGCCACCAAAGTGTATTTTTAGTATGCATTTCTACCCACAATTTCCACATGTATGTTTCTGTCACGTTCCGACTCGGAGCTCTTGGCAATGGAAGTGATTGAGTTGTTGCAATGCAACAACATGCTATGTTTCTGAAACGCTGCCGGTGGAGTAGTGCAGTGCAGAGGACGGAACACAGATGTGCCCGGGTTAGAGTAATTACGGGTGTAAAACCGTAATCGTATTATGTTCGTTTTTGGTCAAGTTTGTGTTAGACACTGACTGATCTGATAGGCCTATGACTTTCAGAATTCCTTTTCCATCCATCCAACACCAATAAAAGGAACACAAATTGCTTAAATATGTGGCAAAAATCAAGCTGCAATATATATTGGCATAACACATCCATGCAAATAATTCTGATGAAATTTCCTTCTCTACATTTGGAATAAAAAACCTAGTTATTTAATATGGAACATTCTGCAACAGTGTCTTGTCAAAATCACAATTGCTGTTCAATGAATATAATAGTGTTAGTGCGAATCACACACAGAAAACAAGGACATCTGGCAAAGGGGGCATGACATAGAGCCATCACTACAATCTTCCTGAGAGAGTGAGAGATGTTTGCTGCCATGTTTAATTTGCCCAGTAACATTCAGCGGGCTGAAATGAAAATAGCATAAAATGTTTCTGGTATAAAGCATGTTATTGTTTTACACACTGTTGGCTGTCTCATTGTACAAGACTGCGCCTATCATAACTGCCTAATATATTGATTATTGTCATTTCTAATGATTGCTACGTATATTTAGGTGAGGCTAATTCATATGACAGTGGGATACAGCCCCCCTGAAATACGCCTGTCTACGTCCCTGCCGTAGAGGGCTGTGGGGCAGGACTAGAGGGAAGGCGGAGGATTTTGTAATTATACAAAGATAAAGCGTTGTAATGCATCCATGTACCTCCCCAATGACTTGCATGGAACGCTGGGTCGTTCTGGCCTGAATAAAAGATGAAAAGTCACCCCCGCTCTTTCAAAAAATCCAATGGGGAAGTGCCGTCCGTTGGATCCTCTCTGTTAAATTATATACTCTCTGGTCCAGGTGTGGCAGTTTCAAATTCCAGCAAAGTTTCGTAAAATGTAATTATACATTTTGTATAAAACTAGATAAAGTCTTATAGGCCTAATGGTATGTATAAACAAATACTTATTCATGTCATTTATCCAATATATAATAATATGTGATAAGTATACGCATATTTGCTAAAATGACAATAGAGCAGTGGAGCACAATTTTATTGAATTATTTGTATTAATGTCATTGGTCATTTTTTTTGGACGTTTGGTGCAAGTTCAACCATTGCTCTGTTACTGTAGCTGTTTCATGATTATCTACAAGTATAGTGCAGAAATCATGTCAGTTTTGTAGAAAAACTATGTTAATAAGTAGCCTTTTAAAATAATTACAAACTGTTATACGCATATAGAGATAATAGCAGCTTTACGTCACAGCTAACCGGTAGTAGGCAGATTGTCAGCTCAGTACTACTGTCCAAAGAAGCACAAACAGGGTGATACATGAATCAGTATCGACTCATGCATCACCCTGTGTGAAACTATTAATAATGTAAAGTGTTACAAATGTTTCATAAACCACATATGTAGTTTCCCTCAAGAAAAATACAAATATTTAATATTTTCTGTTGTATAATAATTTCAGATGTGGGAAGAGTGTATACAGTGTTGGACAATGTTAGAAGTACTTCATGGTAATGGCCAAAGACACATGCACACACATTTCACAGGCATACAGTATGCAGCCTGGCAATGAGATGTACAGGTACCCTTTTATTTTCTACAGATCTGCCCCTAGTGGACAATAAACTATGTAACTTTCTCTATAATTAGGACTTTATCAAATAAATCACATAGCTGATAATATAATTATTGGTTTCACCTGAAAGGGCTTTTGTAAATAAATATGGATTTATTTTTCCTAACAGGTAGGAGGTAATCAAAATGTGATTACTTAATACAACGTGAAACTATCAAATCAGATTTTGACATAGCATACAAAGCATAGCATATAAAAATTGTATGAAATGTCAAGGTCTCTTCCTGGATCATGGCCTTGTTGTGGCAGAAGGGCTTGCCAGGTTCTCAGAGTTATGTCATCAGGAGCTATGTGCTCTTGGAAGGGTTTTCCATTGGGGTGAAGGTGCAGATAAACACGGTCAAAATATTGTCTATGGCAGTAACTAATAATATTCAGTTGCCTGGATCAGGGTCACCGGTGGTAGGAGCTGGCCGTCGTTACATGGAACATGGTACCTCCCTCTGTGGGAAATAGCCAGAGTTGATGCATGAAGCTCTATGCACTAGAGGGGTCAAAGGTCAAAGCAGACCTGAGGCCCATACGCTACATTCTGGACACTCGGGTAAAGAGAGGAGCAGCTGTCAACTGATCACCATCTGTTAATGAGTTGGCTTAGATAGTGGGGCAAACTGACCCGGTAGACCAAGCATATAGTTACCATAGGGTGCCCTGGGACCTTAAGGAGCTTAAGGAGCTGTGGTCAAAAGCTAGTCCGTGCCTGTCATGTCAACAACAGTAGAAGAAGGAGGCCTTCAAGTCATTTCTGGCTTTGAAGACTCAGGATTCTATAGTATCATCTGGTAAAAAAAAGCCTGCAGCTTTGTAGTTGCAGAGGCAAGATCTAGGACATGGGCGGAGTTTGGAGAGACTATGGAGAATTACTTATAGCTGTTCTTAAATTTATTCTAGAAAACCGTTAGGCAACTCGGGAGGGTAAGGTGAGGAAACCAGCCAAGATGTTCTGAGCAAGGCTGATGATATTGAGAGGTTGAGAGCATTTTGGGGATCTCCTAAATTCGGGAGATGTGTTTTCATGGAAGATGCATGGATGGAGGCACCTTGGGGGTCTGAATCTATTTCCTAATGCCGGGTACACAGTCGACGATCCTACCATTTACAAAAGAGAAACACAACACTATTTCTGTCGATACATGATGGCCATGAATATACACCGCTATACACCTGTATAAACTCCAACACTGGCTGCCGCATGAAACGCCCATGCCTGGTAATAATACGCCGCTGTTAGCTACTGTAGCATCTACAAATATTGTACATTTTACCAAATCATTGCAGACTGGGAAATTAACCCAATAATACGGACAACTATATTGAAGTTATCCCGGAATTTATAACACTTTATGAACGTGGTGCAGAGAGAGATGCTGACCTTTTCAAAACATTGAAAAAAAATACTTGGCAGTTGATTGGATGAACAATTTGGTCGCTGTCGGCACACCTAAACCTATAGCTATAAACACCACGCTGATTGGATAACCACGCCCATATAGCTATAAACACTACGATTATTATTATGTTCAGTTGCTACTCGGACACATTCAAAATGATTGCTATGCTTTCCAGACTGATTCTCACGGTGAAATTAAACTCAAGATAACAATTCTATTACTTCATCGTGGAAGATATAGGACTGCCCTCATACCATAAAAACAGGTGTACCTATCAAAATATAAAATATTGAGGAAATATCACTGGGTAGTGTAATATATCATATTATGTATATTTGCATAACATTTGCAGAAGCATACAGGACACATTTCTATATTTGTGCCATTCCCCAATTTTTGCATACAGTATCATTGAAGCCTGCAGACAGACATGCCTTTGACAGAGAGAGGAGAAGGAGGCTTTGTCAGATACAAACCCTGGGTTTGTTCAGCACAGATTAAGTTTGTGTGTGCATGTGAGTATGTGTGTACGCGAGTTTGAAAGAGAGATTTAGTGCATCTTTGAGACTGTGTATTATAGGGAAGAGACTCTGTGTGTGTATGTGTGTGTTTGGGAGGGGGGGGGGTAGGTTTATTATTACAGTTTCAATGACTTTGTGTAATCTGGGGTATGTGCATGCAACCAATAGTGTAGTTGTTAAGTGTGTGTGTGTGTGTGTGTGTGTGCATAATTACAATGCTGCATGCCTGAGTATGTGTGTGTGTGTGTGCGTGCGTGTGTGCGTGTGTGTGTGTACTGTACATGTGTTTGTCACTATTGTTCCACAGAGAATCAAAATGGAAGCAACAACCCATTTTCTCCTTGTTGAGGCTTTTCTTGCAGCTACATTTACAAATGGTGAGTTTATATTTTCTATTGTTTTGAATAATTTAACAATGCTTTAGTAGGCATTTATTGAGAGAATGAAGACAATTGCAGTGTGTGTGTGTTTCAACCATAAAATTATAAGAACCAGGCAGGTGTCAAACAACTTTTTTTTACTGTAAGGTCTTGAATTAATTGTATTGCAAAAAATACATACACGGTTTTCTAACAAGTGCAGTGTAATTTCTATAAAGGAACATGTATGCCAATTAACCAATATGTTGTTTTTGTCAATGTGATGTGGTGCTGCTGTACAATATATATATTTTTAAGTAATAGAGAATTGGTAATGTATAGCACTCTGCAATATTATAGGAGCTTTTCTACGAGTTTACAATTATTTAATTTGACATACCCTGTTATGTAAGGATTTTGCTGTTCCTGTAGTCTAGCCTACATGTTTGTCATTCACGTGAATTGTCAAGATCGTGCATTGAGACTGGTGGAATTATAAGATACTGTAGCTATCAAAAGCATTTTGTAGTTTTGTCTGCTTCTCTCTGATATTTCAGAACTATTGGAATAAATCTATTATTATTATTATTATTATTATTATTATTATTATTATGTTATCAAATATCAATAGCCTACATGGCAGGTGCCAATAGCTTACTTTACAGGCATGCTTATAGCAACAACCAAGGAGTGAATCAGTGGACTATAGTGGACTTGCCAATGCTGGCGGCCTTATGATGGTCATCAAAGTAGGCAAATAAACGAATGTAACTTTTATGTTATGCTACTTTGGACGTATTTAAAAAATATGTATTTATAAAAATAAAAAAATAAAAAAATAATTAAAAAATGTAACCCTTGTGTGTGTGTGTGTGGGGTGATTTTGTTTTGTTCTTTATTAAACTGGGGGGGATGTACAAACCCACCCACCCACCCTACTGCGCCCCTGCATTTGGTAGGATAATTATACATGTATATTCATAACTGTTGAACGGAAATGTTTTATTGATGCTCTGGTGTGGGTCACCTTAGTAAACCAATAATGGATCTAAAATAAAACACATCATTTATTTGCATCATGACCATATTGGATTTTGGAATGTGATCGTATGATTAACTAATGATATAGTCAGCGTGGGAACTGCACACAGGCTACCAAAATAATATATCACATAATAATATCATCAATATCATAGCACACGTTTTGTATCGTGTTTCAGTAAGTGCTTATAAATTATAGTGATAACCTAATGGTACATTCAAACAAACAATGGCCGTGTGATGAATGCTTAGTCCTAATTTAGATTCTTTCCTTCATCGTTACAGTATTCAGCAGCTAAAGGATAGCATCGACACCACTGTTTAGAACTGTCTCCTCCTCCTCCTGTCCATCCCTTATATCAATCAATCCATCCAACCCGCCCTCTCACACACGCACACACACACATACACGCACACACACACACACACACTTGCGCATCACTCCACCACCGGCATAATGACCAACGACTCCCCAGAGGAGAACCGAACAGGGAAAAGGACGGACGGGCGTAACGACAATGTCACCATCCTCACCTCGTCCATGGATTTAACGAGGAGCGTGAGGAGTCGACAGAGCAGTCATAACGACAATGGCTCCAGCCTCGCGTCCTCCATGGATCTGAGCACCTCCCTAGACCTGAGCATCCAGACGCGGATCTTCAAAATAATCGTCATCGGAGACTCGAACGTGGGGAAGACCTGCCTCACGTTCCGCTTTACCGGGGGCAGCTTTCCCGATCAGACAGAGGCGACGATCGGCGTGGATTTCAGAGAGAAAGCCGTGGAGATCGAAGGGGAAACAATAAAGGTTGGCTAACCATCTGTTATTCGCGCTGAAGAGAGTTAGTTTTGTTATCATGTACAGTAGCCATACAGATAAGGCTAATGGAGAAGCCCTAATATTTCCTAGCTTATAAATAAATGATTATTTTCCATTAATTAAATGAATGTCATCATGGCCTGTAGACTATTTATTTTCTTTAGCGTATTTGGACAAATTCCCCAACCTACCTGTAATTGTTTTGTTTACCAGAAGAAACCATTATCAAAGATATTGATATACTGTGACTGCATAGGCCTAATTACAATCCGTTTTTCATTCTGTTTCAAATGTGCAATTGGGAGAAATCAAAGTATAGTGTTAGATATAACCAAACAACTGTTAAAGGCAACTCAGCTGACAATTGCATACTCTAGTTCACCAGCCTGCCAAATATCACAATCTATTTTCTTATCTGAAAGATCTATGACTACATTACATTATATTCTGGATGTAGTGAGGATATATTGCATGCCCTGACATTTTTTACATCCTCTGCATCTTATAGGCCTACAAAAGATAACATTCTGGTATACTGTACATACACATGTATACTGTAGTATCAAATGTAATCCTATATAGACCGAATGCATTCTCTTTACTGCTCTCACGGTTTCCTAAGATTGACTTTGTTATTAAAATTAAACAATTGAATTGCTCCAAAATACACTGCTGCTATATGGACTTTTAATATATCAATACGCCTTGAGACAGCAGGGGTATTATTACTTAAATATTTCTTTGTTCAGTAGTTTACACACTAACCTGTATGTTAGCTTGACTCTGGAAAAACAATATAGTTTTTTTTTTATCATTAAGATGCAGCAAACTAAGGGTCCATTGTAGCTTAATATTTTTCAAATAGCTTTTGAGTATATTCTCTATGCAGGGTTACACAAATGTTCATTTATTGACTGTGATAGTGGGATCAGCTTTCAAATTCTAATATCCAGTACTGTGTGTTTATGTCATGTAAGTGGTGATAAGATAAAATGTTCTACTGCTGACATACCATGGGAAGTGCAATATGGATTACATAGGCTGGTGTACAGTATACACCACCTGAAGTATCTGGTATGTTATGAGGGATATCTTACTACTATTACACTCTTGCACAGTACATATATACCAAGACCAAGGCTTTTTCATTCTCATTCATATCAAGGTCGTTTTTAGAGGAAGATGGTGGATTTTTCAAGGGCATAGTATCCTTACATCATCATCATGTCTTGTTTAGAAGAGAATGCACTTCAACAGAACTACACTGGGGCATATTTGGCCCTATTCTTTAGCTGAAGTCCAGTGACATATGCATCTGTGTGGGGTAAAAGTGCAAAACTGGCCAACTATGACGTCGTCATGGACAAATTCTAAGAGCACCCACAAGTAATATAATTATCCGGAATAAGGGCATTGTTTTCGTTTCCCTCTTATTGTAAGATTGAATTACTCTCTTCTGCATAATCAATGAGCACAAGAAGAAGAAAATAAATGACCTGACTGCAAGCATCACCGTCAATATTCCACCTATCTATTGCCTTCATATACAATAGCAGAGGGAACCGCTCTGGCTTCTTTGTCTAGCATTGCAGATGGTTTATAACCGGCCTGGGAACCACTACAGTAGGAGTAAATCAAATATGTTTGAATAATAACAAGATGAAGCACTGAAATGAATTTCAAGGGAAGCAAAAATGGATCGCTTCCGGTCTCTTAATTGGCAGCATGTAGCTGTGGAGGCTGACATAGGAAGCTCACAGACAGCTAAAGCTACCATGCATGGCCTGAAACAAAGTAAATGTAACCCAAAGCAGCTCTGCAGAAATACCGTTGTGTCCTCAGATTGATAGGTACTTGGGAATTCATGTAATATACAAAAATACCCAATAAAGCCCCCAGACAGGAATAATCGGCAACATTATAGTGAAATCTGGACATCCTCATTGACTTGCATGGAACACTGGGTCATTATGGTCTGCTTAAAGGCAGGGTCAGTCATTCTTGCTAACTTCGAGCTCAAATCAAAAATGTACCGCTCCACAACCCTGCACGGCGGTGCTTCACACGTCGAAGTGCATTGTGAAGCAAAGAATTGCGCTACGACTTTGTTGATACGAGCGCTGTTCGCCACTTTTTTTATGTTGCTATTTACGAAGCCAAGTCTGTGCCAGGAGATGTTGACAAAAGTGTATTAGCTTACAATGAGCTTGCAATAGCTGACCATACCTTTAAAGGGTGAAAGGTCCCCCCTCCCCTTCCAGAAGTCAAATGCAGAAGGGCCGTTTGTTGTACCTCCTCTGTTATGCCAGCCCCTCTGAGTAAATTCAGAAACGTCAGCTTCTAGCACTCTGGCAGTTGTAAATACTTGTTTATCTTTTGCGTAACTACAGGTGCAGGTATGGGACACCGCAGGCCAAGAACGATTCCGTAAGTCCATGGTGGAGCATTACTACCGCAATGTCCACGCTGTGGTATTTGTTTACGATGTGACCAAGATGACCTCCTTCCGCAACCTGCAGACATGGATCCAGGTCAGTCAACATGACTTGTCAGTCTGGCAACATTTTTTTTTACCTTTATTTTGAAAAGCACCAAAATGCTTATTCTGAACCTCTGCACAGTTTAAATAATTATTCAGGTATTTCAGTCAATCAGATCACTCAAGATAATTAGGCTATATGTCACGGCAGCACTGTTTTGTAAACAGATAATGGTCATGTGACACAATATGTGCATAATGATAATGATCAGGATTAATATTTGATTTTGGTTTTCATGAATTTACTTTACAATCAATTAATTTAGTGTGCCGCATGTCATTCAGGCATCTAACCATTTTGTTGCTGCACTGTACTGTAGATAGTGGTTGCTTTTCAATGCTTAATAAGACTATCCCTCATATAAAGGGCTTGTGTGGTCCTCATTATAGCAAGCAAGCAACATTTGTTTACATAGCACAAAGTGTTTTACAGAAGAATTTATGTAATACATGAAATGTTCCACACATATAAGACCAAAATAAAACTTTAAAATCAACATAGAATACAAATAAAACAATGAAATCAATATCAATGTCGGTTTTCGAAAGCCAAAGAGAACAGGTGGGTTTTTAGGAGAGATTTAAAAACAGACAGTGAGGAAGCCTGTCTGATGGGCAGAGGTAACACATTCCACAGTGCTGCCACAGCAAAGGCACCATCCCCCTTCAGCTTTCACCTTGCTTTAGGCACACTCAGGAGCAGCTGGTCAGCTGACCTGAGTGAACCGGTGGGTGTATAAAAGAGATGTATGGTGGAGCTAAACCATTTAGGCCCTTAAAAGTCAACAAAATCAATTTAAAATGGATCCTAAAATGTATGGGCAGCCAGTGTAGTGAGATGTTATACACAATGTGATTGATAGTTAAGGTATACTGTTTCTGTTCCAGGAGTGTAATGGCCATCGGGTCTCAATATCTGTACCACGAGTTCTTGTGGGGAACAAGTGTGACCTCATCGACCAAATACAGGTCAGTGGAAAGACGTAGCGTAAGCTGTAAGAGCTTAATTAGGCAAACTTTAGCATTTGTTTGTTGTAACACAAAACAAAGTCTCACTCTGTACTGCTGCTATGACAATGTAGTGAAAGAAAAATGTCTCGGCTAATCAATCACAGTACCACACATAGGCCAGTTAAGCGTGTGCACGCAAACAATATTCTCTGGCGAGTTCTGCAAAAGAAACTCTTAACACAGAGGTGATTAGAAACAGACGTATTATGCACAGTATTATACATACTACAGTATATACTAGAAATGGAAATACCCTGCTAAATGCTACCCTGCTTAGATCAGCTATTGCAAGCTAATTCACCAAATATCTCCTCACATTTGTCTAGCTTATCGTTCTCTGTGTATGCTGCAAAAAGAATCTGGTACTTCTACACAGCCCTGACTCTGTGAATAGGAACACAAACAAAGTGGTGAACACTGTTCACAACAACACAGCCGTAGTACTACGCTTTGCTTCACAATGTGTTTCAATGTGTGGAGTGGCACTGCAGAAGGACATTGTTTCGCTTTAATCTCGAAGTTAGCAAGCGTTCTCGAGAATAGCCACCTTTTAATGTGTGTTCTATCTCAGGTGCCCTCAAACATGGCGCTGAAGTTCGCCGACGCCCACAACATGCTGCTGTTTGAGACATCCGCCAAGGACCCGCGGGAGAGCCAGAACGTAGACTCCATCTTCATGTCCTTGGCCTGCCGCCTCAAGGCCCAGAAGTCCCTCCTCTACAGGGACGTGGAGCGGGAGGACGGACGAGTGAGACTCACGCCGGAGACCGCCACAAAGAGCAATTGTCCTTGTTGAAGCAAGCCGGGAGGCGGGAGACCGGGAGAAGGCAAGCAGGGGAGGGAGAGAGAAGAAGAAGACTGGCTGTACATGTCGAGGACGAGGGGCGGGGTTTAGCGGGATGGTGGGAAAGTGAGGCTCACACAAGGTGAAGAATAAGAAGCCTTGTTGTTGAAGGAGAGAGAGAGAGAGAGAGAGCACAAGAACATGAACAGAGCAGTGTGTTTTGTGGTGAAAATTATGGACTAGACAGACATTAAATGCAGAGCGAAGAAACAAGATATTTGAGGAATCCCTGTTACTGACGACGTGGAAAACACTAGAGGAAAGAGTAGAGGAACATATATATAGGCCTATAACCAATATAACATGAATCCCAAGATCCATAGATCGAGCATATTCCAAATGTTCCAATATTCCAATAGAGGTGTGAATAGAACAAATGTGTGCCTATTATTTATTTGAAGGCCACTGTTTTACCTAAAACAGGTATTTAGTGTAGAACAAGCATGCCCTGACTTGAAACAGACATGGTCACTTGACACAATTGAAGGCAATATGTCATAATGTCAACACAAGACACAATGATAGACAAAGGGTTGTGTTTCCAGAACACAATATAGAATAGAATAGAAGCCAAGGGGCAGTGGAAGCATAACAAATACACTTTCATAAAATGTTAAAGGATATATATATATATATATATATATATATATATATATATATATATATATATACAGCTTTTATATGCTGTTAAAAAGAATCCCAAAATCCAAAATTGTATCCAATATTGTCAAAATCAGATTTTAGGACTAGGACCTTGAAAGCCAAGCCTTCTGGATATTGAACAACTGGCTTTCCCAGCATATATTTAGATATTGATTTTGAAACAGTAAGGCTCTTACTTACAGTAGCTGTGTGAGACAGATTGTAGCTAGTTCTGCCACGGGGCCATGGAGAAGGGTTTAATGGCATGGCTCCTTATTCTTCTGTACTGCCAATGTAAAGCTTTGTTTTGTTGTTTCCTTTGTGCATGGAATCACTGAATTGAAGGTCAGAGCGTGCCATGTTACCCTCCTTATTGACATTTATCTGTTCTATTTCAGTCTCTTTAGACACAGCAGCATCATATTATGCAACAAATACATAATTTGTCTTATATCTTTTGTCAATTTTGAGGCAATAGGAGAAGCATATGAATCATCTTATATCCCAACTTGACATCTGTCTCAGATGATTAGCTCTCTCAATATTACTGCCTGTCATCTCGAATAAGGGCTGGGGAGATACTGTGAGCCCTGTATAAATAATGGAGACATCTTTATACTGACTTCTACACAGATTGCTACAGCATATATTTACAGGGAAGGAACATTTGCAATTTATACTGTTGGCCTATACTGTAAACATGAATTCAAGAGCCTTGCGTAAACAAAAACAAGTCTGTATAAAGGTCAGTGTAAATTATTTGTGTAGGTATTAATACATTGTTAATATGTATTTTACAATTATTTCTGTATCCAACAGCACTAACCCTACATAGAGCCTTAATTAATTTAATCAAGCAGGCCTTCTACTGAACTGACTGTGATATTCCCACAACATATTAGCGCCCTCTACCTTTTTAACATAGAGGAAGCACTGGTGTTGGACATGACCAGCGCACATGTAGATCATAAATACTGTACATTCTGCATTATTATTACTAAGGGTGTCTTTTGTTATGTTTGTTTTGTTTTCTGTAAAGGTAGAACGTATAGACCGGCCATTCCCGTTCAATCAGCTTTGAGTGAATGTCCGTTTGGTGGGTATACTCCAAGTGCAACCAAAATCCAAATGCTTTTGAGTATTCTGTATATGATGTCATTTCAGAATGGATTGTTTTACACCATGATTTTTTCAGAGAGGAATTTATGCTAATTCACATATTAGACAGATTTCTAAATTAGTCAGTCTATTCCAGGTCTCTTTGGACAACTCAATTAACCACACAACTGGAAAAATATTTAGTTTTTCTCTTTTAGAACATTCATAGCTCATACTGAGTATAGTCAATACACAACAATGTAATGTCTATAACAACTTTCCATGGCTCAATTCAATCAGGTAAATGTATAATTGTGACACACTGTAAATGACAACACACTGTATTAGAGTAATACAACGGTATGCCTCGGAAAAGACTAAATGTGCCTCCGTTTCCAGTACATTTTATAATATATGGTTAGTACTGAATAAGACAATATTTGAACTTACAGAATGCCTTAGGTTACAATAACAAACAGGCTTGTAAAAATATTTCTGCATCACGCCATTTCTTAGATTTGCCACATATTTGAATTTTGCAGATATAGCAGAGCAGATATACAGTACAAGTATTTAACGTTGTGTTACTACTTTGGTGTAGTATTTATGAAATCAAGAAAAATAACTAGCAAAATGTAAAGATACTTTAATTAATATTAATATTAGTATTTTTTATTTTTTTATTTTATTATTTGTTTTTTAGTTAACTATATCAGGTGGTCATTTTTTATGTTTTGTATGTTACATATATTGTTGTTGTTGTTGCAAACTTCACAAGATTTGTTTTCTGATACTTCCGTCGATATTTACTAGCTATACTAGGAAATTGTAACATCATGTTACAGCAATATCAAAATGTATATATTTATTTGTCATGAATATTATCTGTTGCATCTTATTCTCTTCAGTGTCACAATACCTTTTCTTTAGGTGTATTTTACTCTTACATCTTTGTATGTTCGTCTTTCAACATGTGGCTTGTGGTTGCCTTCTGTTTCATTAGCCATACAATGTACGCCTAACTCTAAACGGCATGTATTATTTCTACAGTAATATATTAGTTTTCCATATAAAAATATAATACTGAGAATAATATGAGTGTGTAATGGCACAGTGTGACACCTGTATTAAGTAGTATACAAAGAGATCGAATGTTTTGGAAAATATTAAATGTGTGAACCTGTCATATATGAACCTACTGTACCTTTGTTTCCATTTGAAAGGAAACAAGCGCTATCCTTGGTACTGAAATCTCAGAGGATATGTTGTTTTTTTTGCTGAAATGGGGGGATATACCAGAAATACATTAACATTCCCTGTTGTCAGGTCATAGAAATTGAAAGTACATTTCTATTTAAATATGTCCATACTAAGAAATGTTTAAATACTAAATGCATTAGCCTAAATAGTATCCTCTGTCCTTAAATAGATGTACATAACGTCACATATATGTCACTGTGATGTTAATAATGATATGATAGCTTATATGCTTTTAAACGTGGTGTTGAAGTAAGTTATAAAACATTAGTTCTGGCATATGTATTATTCTACATCAACATTTGTGTAGGCAATGCTGTGAGAAATAGCATGCATTATGTAATGTAGGCCCTATCAGACTGAAATGTTCCGAGAGGAGGAAAAGACAGAGGTGACGTCACACGGAACGGGGTGAGAAATCCGGATTCCGGAGAGATGCACCCAATGGCAGCATAGTGCAGCCGTAATCACATAACATTAGCCACAGGCTCATTTAGAGAGGTATAAATCCGGAATTACAATTCTGTAACGAACGAGAAACAGCGTTCACAAAGAGTGCAACGGGGGATTTGGGCTTTATAAACGGTCACGTTATCGCGGCCTATTCTTGGGATTAGCGGAATACCAGGTCAGATCGGTAGGTACAGTACGGTAGGCTAGCTAGCAAATCAACAGCTGAACTCTGCCAGCGCTGGCGGTGCGCTAGAGCCAGCTAGCTGGCTACCTTACATAGCAGACGGTAGTTAGCTAGCTAGCGAGCTGTGTTCACTTGCGTCATGGACGAGCTAGTTGTGGAAGTGAGGGGAACTAGCGGGGCTTTCTACAAGGTAAGTCGGTTCCCGTTTCTGGAATTTGTGCGACTCTGTAACGTTTGGCTAACTGCTGTAGCATTTACCTGCTTTTGGACTGTCTACCAAGATCCAGCATTTACCGTAGCATCATTAAGCACCGGGGCCTTGCCACCAGCAGCCTCTAATACAGTATGTGCAGAAATGTCGTAAATAAGTCGAACTGTGCTGCTAGTTTGATCCTTGGGTACATTACCTACATAAAAAGTTCCTGCAATACGAAACTATTCCTTCTTCAGACCTGCTTGCAGCTCAATGCTCAGTCAACGTTGCAACAATTAGTATGTTTGACGTTTGTTACATATTAGTACAGCCAGGTACGTTTGTTATAGTAGTAATCACTAGTGATTGTCATCTTAATGGTATCGAGCAGCTGCAAGGTTTATACGCAGCTGACGTGTATCAATAGCTAGCAAATGGGTTTGGTTCTGGGGGGCATTTTCTAAATGCATTGGTTAACAAACAGGATCTATTAGGCAAGAAGGTTAATCCTGTGATCTCCAGTCGAATTGACCCATAAACCTGTCCCTTCATCAAGCGCTAGTGTGTAGTGTAAAACACTAAAATAAATTCAATTTAGGCTTATGGAAATGTGGACATTTCTATATGAGTAGACAGATGAGATGTTACAGATCTTGCGACTTGTTTCTCTAACCATCTTATTGATGGGAATAGGTGTTCCTGGCACTCTGGACTCAGGCTTACAGCTACTTCAAAATGGCATTGTTTTGTAGCTCATATCAGAACAGTATTTAGGTCCTGAATGAAAACAAATGCTTAACACCGCCCACAGTAGAAGGAATATGGAACAGAGATATAAAGAATAATTAAGTTAACTGAATTTTAGTTCACCATGTATATAAACATTTCTTAATCAGGCTGTTTTGGTGTAGTATTTATTTTATGATTTATGTTAGTTACACCACCAGTTCCTGCAGCATTATGCTGCATATAATGCATAAACCGAGATATTCTGCAAGCTTTTAACCACACTATTATTCAAGTTCTGCTTGTTATTGAATTATTTTCCAATTTGTCTTTGACTTTTATCTAGGCCTGTGTGAAAGATGTCCACGAAGGATCTGTTACTGTGGCATTTGAAAACAAGTGAGTAACTCACAGTCAGCTAAATAGCGTTTCCTCAAGACACCATCATGTGGCTCAATGCATTTCTTAAATATGTGGTGGCCATGCTTGTGTGTTCTTTGGCTTACTTAATGCCTGTGCGTTGTTGCAGTTGGCAACCTGAGCGTCAGATCCCATTCCAGGACGTGCGATTCCCTCCTCCAACTGGGTTCTTCAAGGAGATTAATGAGAGTGACGAGGTTGAGGTGGGAAAAGCTAAATGCTTCCATTAGCTAGCGTCATTCAAAGACTCATATGAGCCACATTACATATTTATTTTGAAGTCAAAATGGGGAAATGGGCAGCACATTTGCTCCAAAATGGTTGAGAGTTTCTGAGGAGCGGAATTATGTGGCATAGCATTCTTTAAAAAATGTATTTTGTAAAGAAAAACAGTTGTGTTTCAGTTACTGTTTTAGCAGGATGAACAAGCCAGTTTAAGACCAAATGAACACATTTAATTTGAATCTTTGAAATAATAGGCTTGATTGCATTCTTTATTACTTAAAGGTAAAGTCAGCTATTGCAAGCTAATTGTATGCTAATACACATTTTATCAAATTCACCAAACATCTCCTTGCGTTTCACTAGTTTACCGTTCTCTGTGCGTGTTGCAAATAGAGTCCGATACTTCTACACAACCCTGGCTCCGTAAACGGTAATGTAAACAAAGTGGCGAACATCGCACATATCAGCGTAGCCGTAGCACTACACTTTGGTTCACAATGCATTGCGATGTGAGAGGCGGCGCCGCGGAAGATCGTGGCGTGGAGCTCGGGGTGTAGGAAAATATAATGTTTACAGAAGTTACCATTAATACAATTATATTTTAGGGTTGATTTGATTAAATGGAAGATGAGACCTGTGCCTTTAGAGATGTGTCAAGCTACCATCTCCTTGTGCCAAACGTGTTGAAGGGGTGCTGAGTGTGTATTGTGTTCTAGGTCTACTCCAGGGCTAATGACAAGGAACCATGTGGATGGTGGCTAGCCAAGGTTCGCATGGTCAAAGGAGAGGTAAAGACATGGCATGGTCCTGTGTTGATTTTTTTTTTTATATGCTTAAAGCCTAGAGCAGATCACTGGCCTAATATTACAGTATCATCTTGATAACTTTAATATATAGTATTAATGTTTATAAACATGCAATGTGATGATTTAATTTAGATTAGCCTACTTTTTTAAACATATTACTTTTAATAAAAAACAAATACAAAATATATCAGTGTACAGTGTGTCAGATTATTTGGTTACAATGTGGAGGGGATGTTACATTCTCTCGCTCTCTCTCTCTCTCTAGTTCTATGTTATAGAATACGCTGCATGTGATGCTACGCTGAACGAGATCGTGACGTTGGAGCGGTTGCGGCCGGTGAACCCTAACAAGCCGGCCACTAAAAGCACCTTCATCAGGATCAGGTTGGATGTTCCTGAGGACCTCCGGCAGATGTGAGATACACACACACACAACACAAATATGGGCCTTTTTTCGGACAAGTTTGACCAATCCCGAGCCCCGCCCCCCTTAGTTACTGTAACTAGGTTAGACAAAACAGCGTAGTAGGCTATAACAGGAAAACACAAAGTTGACGGAGTTTGTGTCGCATTCCAAACTTGCTCAACAGTTATTGAGCAAGAGCGAAAAAGGGTGGGGCTTGGGATCTGTCGATTACGGATAAAAGCGTCTTTCTTGGGCCTGTGTTTCTTTGGATTATAACCCCTAACCAAACTGTATAACCTAATGGCAACACGATATCTAAATCTTAACAACTTACTATTAAGGGGCAACAGTGAAATTGTTTGGTTTTAAGATGAAATCGGCCGAGACTAATCAACACAAATGCTTTTGTTAAATGTAAATGATGTTAAATGATGCTTGCTAACACGTGGGTTTGTGTCCATTGCCAGGTGCTCCAAAGAGTCCACACATAAGGACTTTAAGAAGGCAGTGAAAGCCTTTAGCATAACCTATGACTCTGACAAGAAACAGCTGGCCATACTGGTGCGTACTGTTCTTTTACACAGATGTATGAAACTGGGTCTCGTTGACTAATTGACGTGATTTGGCAGTCGGTGAATGAAGTCACAACAAAGCGGGCCAACATGATGAGCGATATGCACTTCAGGAGCCTGCGCACCAAGATGTCTCTTATGCTGAGGAATGAAGAGGCCAGCAGGCATCTAGAGGTTGGTACACCTGCTGCTTTTCACCAGCAGCTTTCACCTGTCTTGATTTACACAATGGACCCTTTTCACAGGCTTTGGTGTAGCATGGTAAACACAGCTGCTGCTAATTAAATGAACCATCGGCCTGTTTGATTTACATTAGGATTAGCAAGCACAGACAATATTACTGACTAGTTGACTACACATGAATGCTGTGACATGCCTGTGAAAGGATCCGTTATGTTACATTTAGGAGTCAGTTAATACGGTGACTTCTGACCTGACAACCCCAGTCATGGGCTATCAGCCACTTAATTGTGCTGCATAAAACTACCATAGTCACACAAGATAATACCAGAATTAATTATTAAATACAAAGTACAGTAAACAAGATTAACATGTACGTAAACATCAGTATGCATATAGGGATTCAAAATAACTAAAAGGTCAAAATAGTAATCAACTCATGATTCTCCAAGTAAGCTGCATGCTTGCATTGAGTACAATTCATATTCATAGCATTTAAAATAGCTGGGCTCTCAGTATTCATGCATGTCACACACACAGTCATTCTCAATCCATCTACAGTATCACCCTCTCTCTCTATCTCTCTCTGTATTCCCTCGTAATCTCTCTCTCCTTGTTTGTACAGAGCTCCAGACAGTTGGCGTCGAGGTTCCACGAGCAGTTTGTTGTTCGAGATGATTTAATGGGTCTGGCTATCGGGACTCACGGGGCCAACATCCAACAGGCCCGCAAAGTCCCTGGAGTCACCACTATAGACCTGGATGAAGAGACTTGCACCTTCCACATATACGGAGAGGTTAGCCAATAGCAAAGCCCTCATAGACAGAACGATGTCCAGTGAAGACACAGTTTCAAAAATCAGGTCTTGGGTTTAACCGTCATTCTGTTCCTGGGCTAGGACCAGGAAGCTGTACGTAAAGCCAGGAGTTTCCTGGAGTTCTCTGAGGATGTTATAAAAGTCCCAAGGAACTTAGTGGGTAAGTTTCGGTTCCTTTCAGTGCTTCTAATGTCCATTGCAGCTGTGCGGGCACAGGTGTTTAGCATGCTGCTGCTGCTATCTCTCTCTCTCTTTCTCTCTCTCTCTCTCTCTCTCTGGTCTTGTAGGCAAGGTGATTGGTAAAAACGGGAAGCTGATCCAGGAAGTGGTCGATAAATCTGGGGTGGTGCGCGTTCGTATTGAGCCTGAGAACGACAAAAAGCCCACGCCGGCATCCGAGGAAGTGCGTGAGATTGTTTTTTTTATTTTTTTTTTATTGGACCGATACCAATTTCCACTTTTCTCCTGCCGATTGATCGGTGCATCCCTAGTTTAGCCCTGTCATTAGATACAGGACAGAGGTTGGCGCTCTGAGGTCTGACGTGCCGATACGACGCGTCGCGACTAGATGCCAGCCAACCTGTTTTCTCTCTGCCACAGGGCCTGGTGCCGTTTGTGTTCGTCGGCACAAAGGAGAGCATCTCCAACGCTAAAGTCCTGCTCGACTACCACCTCAACTACCTCAAGGTCAGCTGCGTTCCCGGCTCCACCTTCACCTCGGCCCCCCCTCACTTTAAACACCTTTCCCTTCATTGCCATGGGGATTTAGCTCCCCAATCCCCCCCCCACCCCAAGCAGTGCCATGGCTGGGGTAGTGTTGTGTGGTGCGGTCTGCACCTGTATTTGTGTTCTCTTATAATTATAATTTTCATTTATTTGTATTATTATTTTATAAATCAGTTTATTTGAAGTCACAGGCACAATCAAACACCATACTCAAGTATAAGAAAATATACAAAACATACAAATGGCTGACTCCAGCGTTTTTAAATCTAATCTTAATTACGAGCCCCCTTGACCCCTCCTCCTCTCCCTGTGGACTGCAGGAGGTGGACCAGTTACGCATGGAGCGTCTGCAGATCGACGAGCAGCTCAGGCAGATAGGAGGAGGAGGAGGAGGCGGTGGGACGGGGCCCCGAAACGCCAAAGACAAAACCTACGTCTTCGACAACGGCACGGGCCTGGGCGCGGGCCTGGGCGCGGCCCGAGGAGGAAGCGGCGGCACGGGGGGGAAACCCTACATCACAGCAGGCGGGAGAGGGGGGAGGGGACGCCGAGGTGGAGGCGCGGCTTTTGCCTCAGGTACCGCTTCACTGGGTGAGCTGGAGGCCGAGGTCGTCTACTGTACACACTGTACATCGTTGGGGGAATGAAACGCTACTGAATGCTCTGTAGGGTTGGGCGATATGGACCAAAAATGATATCCCCACATATTTAGGTTGAATACCGATACACACATACATCGGTATTTTCTATAAAGTGGGCATAGAGGGAAAAAACCAAAAAACACAACGGAAATGTGACATTTTGAATTTTTTTGCGACATTAATTGACATGTCAATTAATTGACACATTCTCTGGTGGTCACTCACTCTTGACTCAACTCCTCAGGGCAAGTGCAGGCATGGAGGGAGAGACGATCAAATCCAAAAAGTTATGAATAAATGCATAATATAACTATATCGATATAAACATTATTGTTATATTTTGAAAAAATTCCAATATACCGGTATATTTGACCTGCAACATATAAATGACATCTTGGCCTCCTAGAAAGTACAAAGGGAAGATGATATCCTACAGTTGTTTGTTTTTGTTGTTTGCATTGTATTGCTTTCAACAGTTTGATGTAGATGTATGTGCTGTTTGGTAATGAGCCGACGCATTCTGTGCTGTGGCTATGCGGTACTGTATATTACCTAGCAGCCGCCTGTCAGTTTGAAGATTGATTCGACTGCAGGGCTAGAGGCTAGGCAAGTGTTGATTGTTTTTATTTTATTTTTTTATAAAAATATGTTTCCAGGCACCAATTCGGAGGCGTCCAACGCTTCGGAAACCGAGTCGGACCACAAAGACGAGCTCAGCGATTGGTCGCTGGCCCCTACCGACGAGCTGATGACAGGAGGCGGGACTCTGCCCAGGCGTGCAGATGGGAGGAGGAGAGGCATCGGTGGGGGGGGGCCGCGGGGACGAGGGGGCAGAGGAAGAGGAGGAGGAGGAGGATATAAAAGTGTGTGGTATCCATTGCTTATTTAAACGTGTGCGTCTGAAATCACAGCCTAATTAATTAACTTCGGCTCAAAGGACATCCCTTCAGATTCCCAGTATGTATTAAATAATAAAAGAGTTTAGTCACGGCTTTCAAAGTTGTCGTGGCCTATATCGGACGGAAGCATGCGTGTCAGACCCCCAGCTGCGGTGTAAGTAGGGGAGACAGTGACACAGTGGGTAAAACAAGTTATCCAGAAGGGTTCGAACCCTGCTAACTCCTCACCAACTGTCGAGGTGTCCTTACACCCTAACTGCTCCCCCGGTGGTCAGATGTTGCTTTGCGACAACCAGGAGCAGTTGGGGTGAGTGTGTGTGATTGGGTGAATGTGAGGCTATACTGTACAGCGCTTTGAGTGGCCGGAAGGTTGCAACCGCGCTATGTAAATGCAGTTATTTAACCCCATAGTGTCTTGCACAGCCCAGTCAAATGTTGCACAAGGCTGAATAACAGCAGTAAACATTTAGCATGTATCTCTGCTCTTATTTTCTAGATGAAGACATCCACTGGGGTGACCCGCTACCCCGTTACATCAGAGACTCCAAGAATAGACCACCGGAAGAGTCCTTACAGGTAAAACGCTCTTGCGCTACTAAAGCTAACATTTTTGGTTAAAAACAATGTACGAATTTGCCTTACCTGTTTATATTTTTCTGACTTATTAAACATTTTTGACTACTACATTTATGTGGGAAACACTTGTTAATTACAAACAAGAAAGTACACACAAACCAGTGTATCCGCTATGTACATTTATTTATGGCGGCCTGCCACGGCTAGATCACGAGCGCCACAACTTCAGAATTGTATGAAATATGAAGATTTGCGTCAATGCATTGCACAGCCCAGTATGCGTGAGTAACCTGCACTAGGAGAAAAGGTACATTTAATTAAGTGGTCAGTTGTCACCCAAAGGGGCGGTGTTTTCTCATGCGTGTTCTACCTCGCCTAAACACCATAGGTTAAGCCACCAATAAATCGAACACACCCCAGCTACCCACCGGACTCGCATTCAGTAAGCCAATAACTCTCATCATGCATGTGTGTTTTGACTTAGTTGGGATAATATTAAAATAATATAGAGAAGTTGATCTACAGGAGCCTTTTGGCCTACTACACTCTATTCAGCTATATTTTGTTTTCCTTTAGCCTGTATAAAAATACCTTTTTAAATGGAAAGGCAGAAACTGGTGCTTTGAAATTCACCAGAATGCAGGAAATTAACACACA
Organism: Forbesichthys agassizii; assembly: GCA_026546735.1. Taxonomy (NCBI): domain Eukaryota; kingdom Metazoa; phylum Chordata; class Actinopteri; order Percopsiformes; family Amblyopsidae; genus Forbesichthys; species Forbesichthys agassizii. The sequence continues at coordinate 6,554 of JAODLL010011270.1, read as the reverse complement.
TTTCTGGGGGAACCCGCTGATGCCCTGCCCCACCAAACATCAATCCTCCTCCATTAGAAGCAAAACATGCATCCATGAGGTCTTTTTAAATACATTTGATTTTCGATTTTTCAAATTAACTATTGATATCCCACTTATCCAGCCTATCCGGCATGGTCTTGTGATATTATGGGCCTTTTCATTCAGACTAGCCTAACTGAGTCTGGAAATAATCACATATGAATGTGCTGTTGTGTTGTCCTCCTATTAACGATTCAGATATGATTTTCATTATAACAGCACAATGTTAACATGCACACAAAATAATGACTGTGTGAAATGAATACATTCTGCATTTTTCAATTGAATAAAAATAAATGACATTTTATGCTATAATTTAATTTTCATATCAAATTTCATATCCCTCAATTGCATTATAGACAGATCCCTGAATTACCTAGGGCCACTATTGGAGTAAAACTGTCCCAGAGTGGGCAGATGCAGGTACCATTTTTCCTGAACGTGTTTTATTACCTTACGTAGGCCTATTGTTCATATTGTGTTGTCTCTGGTGGCCATTGAATCTAAGCTCACCTACAATCTGGACTGTGAGGATGTTGTGACTGAGTTTGCCAAAAGGAAAGCATAAGATGCAGCATATTGTAATGTCTGTGTTATATACACATATTTTTAGAATGCATGTGTTCTCATTCATGGACTAATTTTATCCCCGTCACTACGATGTCGGATTATGGCAACGCGTGTCTATTGCCTCCGCTTCTATACTCACCCTATGCTCAAACAAAACAATGTGGAATAATATCACACTTTACTGAGAAGCTGGTACAAGTGTGCCATCTAGTGGCAGAAGGTATAGAAGAAAAGTCTAATACTTACTTATTTATTACTTACCAACTAAGACTATTCTACAGAAGGAATGTAATCAAGGCCAGAAAATAATGATAAAATTATGCCACTCAAAAGAAAAAAATAAGTTTGGTGAACTGTAATTTACACCCCTAGCAGCTTGTAAGTCAGTAGGAACAGGCAGGAACGCTTACTAATTTAGAGCTCAACTCAAAAGAAACTCCCAGAAGCTCCGCCCCACACATTGAAAATGCATTGCGAAACCAATCGGCATTGTTGTTGTGAGCAGTGTTCGCCAGTTTGTTTGTGTTCCTGTTTACGGAGCCAGGGCTGTGTATTAGTTTGTGTTTTCAGCAACGCACCGAGAACAATAAGATAGCGAAATGCGAGGAGATATTTGGTGTATTGTCTTACATTTAGCTTGCAATAGCTGACGTTGAGTCAGTGCCATTGACCAGAAACACTGGCCTCAATCTGAAGTGGGTCCCCGGGCGCTGCCCACCGGCTGCCCACCGGCTGCTGGACGGGTTAAATGCAGAGAACAAATTTTCGCTACATGTGTGAGACAATAAAAGCACCGTCACCTTCACTGTTAACGTGCGGTGTCTCTAACGCAGATCCGTGTGGACGGCAACAACGAGCGCAGCGTGCAACACTCCTCTGTGAGCCGCGGAGGAGGAGGAGGAGGAGCAGCAGCGGGAGGAGGAGCAGCAGCAGCGGGAGGAGGCGCAGCAGCAGCAGCAGCGCCTCCTTCCAACCAAGGGGGCGCCGGCAGCGAGGGCTCCGCCCGCCCGCCTCACCATCGGCCCCTAAGAGAGCGAGGGATGAAGAAGGACAAACAGGACAGTCCACCGCTGGTGAACGGAGTGTCGTAGACACGCCCGCTGGGAGATGATGAGCACACACTCACACACTCTCTCTCTCTCTCACACACACCTACAGAAACAACACACTCACTCTCTTCTCCTGTACTCCCATGTTGTTTTCCATTTTCTCTCTCTCTCTCTCTCTCTCTCTCTCTCTCTCTCTCTCACACGCATACACTCGACTTTACTCAGTTCAGGAGAGTTTACATTAGTGTGTGTGGCTTGGACGGAGATCGTCTGATATCTACTGGTTTCGTCTTATTGGGTCTGCGTTTCTGTTCTGCAGTGAATGTGAGAGGTGCAGCACTTTTTTTAATTGTTGTTTTTTTTTTTTGGTATAAAAGCTATCAAGAAAATTAGGCTGGGAAAATAGTTCTGCGGACAAGATTCCTCACCTTACCAGGAGCAATTATTGTTTTGGTTCATGAGAGTTGGCCTAATTTTGCTGCACGCGGGAGCAATGCCAATTGCTCCTATTAAGTCGTGACATGTTTTTCCCGCATTATAAATCAAATGTATTTCATTTGTATTTTTTAATCAATTACCCTATCATGGCAAGGAATACGCATTTCGTTTGACCACACCCTTGGTTCACAAAATAAATAAATTATTTTTATGTGCCACTAAAATTTCAATGGGATGACGATGGTGGAGGGATACTTCATATAATTAAGTAATAATTTAAATGGTGGGTAGTACTACAGTATATTGACAAACGAGGAAATCAGCAATAACATTGTGTCAATGTTGCTAGATAGGGGTGATCTAGAGTTCTTAGTTCTAGCTGTAAAGGATTCTTGTTTTGCTGAATTATGAAGACTTGTATTTTTTAGTTTTCAGATACAAACATTACATTGTGTCTTAATCTTGGTAACCAGGCTCACTAAGAAATATGAGACCTTGGCCAATCCCCTTTTTCACATGCTGTTAAATATTTGGAAACTAAATTAACCGGCCATAATCCTATTCAAAATAGATGTCAGAACTATCTGCGGTGCAGGTAGCCATTCTGCAACCCCTCCAAATAAGTATAAATATATTTCAACCCTATATTGTGTGTTTCTCTGCGAAAACGGTTAACATTTTAAGACAGACCTAGATACAAAAAAGAGTAGACAATCAAGTCTAAAAATAGTTGCAAATCATTATACATAGAAATGGTCCAATATTCATAAATCCTTTTTAAAGCATCTGAAAGTTTTAATTGCAGTCCAGAGTAGTACTATAATGGTTACAAAGTTCCACAACTTTGACCCTGAGAAAATCTTCAGCTACAGCATTACTGTGTGACTATATAGGCTTGGATGTTGGAAGTTTAAAAATTCATGGTAGACCTGCCTTGCAGTACAGCTTAACTTGTCAACGGTCTTGTAACAATAACCAATTGATTACTGCGATTTGAGTGGTTTAGTATTGAGATTTTTAAGTATTCACTGAATTAGAGAATACACTTATTTGAAATGTTTTACATAAGGGACTGTTTAAATGTAGGTATGCCAGTGTACAATAAAGACCAAGCGTGGCAGGGTTTCTCAGTATTTGTAGCCTTAATAAGGTCTTACTGAATCTTTTGTTTACAGTCCTTTACCATTTTGTCAAATACATAGAGTTGATCAATAAAACTGTCTTGCAAAAAAACAAAAACAAATCAAGATTAAATGTGATTTTTTTTTATTGATTTTTTTTAACTTTGTATTGTGGAGATGCTAGACCGAAAGACAATTAAGTACATTGTAAACGACATATATTGTCTTAACAGTATGTTGTGTGTCCATGACAAAGTATGCATACATTGTTAAAGGAAATACAACATAGCCATTAAGCACACTTTTAAGTTACAAACACCTTTGGAAACCCTGCCATATTTTGTGTGACCTGTGCCTTTACTTGTGTGGCTAGTATTAGAACCTAGGTGTCTAAATCAGGGAATAACATTGGACCTGGGGTATAAAGATGGCTGCCTCCTGGGTTTGACATTGTCCAGTCCCCATGGCCTATCACTCAGATGTTGATTCATCTTAATTCAGGAGGGTTCATTCTCTCTCCATCAAGACACTGCCTTCTATGAGAACCTGATTCTTCACAGCTATTTAAAGTCATACTTATTGTACAAACACAGGCCTGCAGCTGTGTAAGTGATAATGTGCATTTTTTTTCTCCAGTTCAGCCATTAGTCACTTTGCAGTTACAAATTAGTAAGCAGTTCACTTTACAGTTCTGCATTAGTTACTAGAATGAACTTCATATTCTATTCAAATCATACTTCAAAATTCATTTTAATTATTGAAACTCTTTATTTGTATAGGTTACAGCTAAAAGCGGCAGTCATTGCTCGTTCATAATTTGGTTTAGAGATTTGTGACGGTTCGTATCACATTATGCTGTAGTTCATTGCTCAGTCACAGTTCCTTCCAATGAAACTATGTAATGGACAACCATTAACATATTTTGGCACTTGTGGTTTTGCTATAGATAAGACCTTAATGGTTTGTGAACAACTCCAGTTATATCTGGGCATGAAATATGTATTTTATTAATTCTTAAGTAAAAGCTGTTTGTCCCATTTCAGTTTGACTGGAGTAGCCAGCCAATGATTATGTGCAGTTAACTTTGATACACAAAGAGACATGGCAAACAGATGTGTTACCCTAAACTGGAAGCAGGACTTGACAGTTGAACAGTACCAGTAGAGTAGGGGTATAGTGGTACATTCATCCACCTACAGCCTGTCTGAATGCATTCGCTTTGTGTTTCATGGCTTGTAAAAGACGTCACGATACCTAAGGAGCATATAACATGGAAAACATTCACTTGATTCAAAAATAATTATAAGTATCTCTGTCAGTGTCACAAAGTCAGTGTTCCCAATGCGGCCATGTTGCATAATTTGTAGTACGCATGCAGCGTGACATACGGGAACAAAACACGGCTCCAGAGAGAACCACCTGTGTGTTATTAACAGGATAGGGTTGCATTGGCTTGTACGTGATAGAGAAATAGGGTTTGGGTGGGGTTTGCATACTGTATATACTGATGTCATTATTTGTCTAAGGAGAAAAGATTTGTACTATTGTTTCAAATGTGCACTTATCCTGATATTCCCTTTTTGTGTTTAATAATATCAGTAAAATGCTACAGCTCTTGATAATAAACTTATGTGTGGAAAAGCAGTATCCCAGTGTGTTTCTTGCTATTAATGGGAAAACAGGTACATGCTTCTAATGTTAGGTCCATAGGGATTCATCAGTCCTTAATATAAGTAAAATGTATTTATATAGTGCTTTTCACAGACATGAGTCACAAAGTGCTTTACAATAAAAGCAATAAAATGAAAACCTTCAAAGAAACTACACAGTAGCCTATCACAACACTAAACATATGTTATATGTATTGTTGAATCAGACAAATGTGTTTTGTTTTGGTTGGCTATATTTTATACCTAAAATACAATTTAGTTTACATATAATACACTAGTGTAAACACGTTATATGAATACAGGCAGAGCTTGAGGGACACATTTAACATTTTATATGTTATCATACAATACCATTATTTTTCCACTTAGGGGAGCTGTGGCGTTATTGAATTCAGGGCTCATGAAATTTAACTTCTCAGCTTTTTTTTTGTTCTAAGTTGCTTTACACTAGATTGAAATATGCGGACACGTAGTGTTCTCTCTCTTTGTCTGTCTATGACCCAAAAACTCAAAATCCCAATTCAAGTTATACCGCCAAGGCGAACGCTAATTCTGCATTCACGTGGCACAATTGTGATGACTGTAACGATCTTTGCATGGGCATAGATTTAGCTTGAGCATTGGTGAGGAAACAAATGGGCCTGGGGTCCTCCCCCAGAAAAGTTTGACAATAAAACACTTTATTTTTTGCATTCTGGAGAAATCTTAAGGAACAGTTTGTGCCTTTTCCACATAAATGTAGGGTAGAAATGTCCATTTAAAGGAAAACATTAAATACATGAACACTGGCACAATTCAAAAGATATGGAATATAATGCAGTAAGGGTTATCAAACACACTGTATGCAGTGCTTTAGGCATAGTCCTCAACACACATAGGCATAACCTAATAAAACTGCTCGAGAACGAGACTTTGTTAAAATCAAAACCACAGAACTGTCGGCTTGGTCTACAGCACTCAGTCAGCATCAACTCCCCCCCCCTCCCGTCTCCTTGAACGTCTGGCAGAGCTAGCAGTTGAAGGTTGCAACTAGTGCGTCAGTGACATATGCCGACGTAAAGCCGTGTGGATGGGGTGTACAATGTGACACTGAACCAATTGTGTAGTAGGCCTATTCTAGGTTACGGCTATGTGGTCAAGCGGTTCAATGGGCGGTTAATACTACTACTCCGATATAGTCTGGCAGCCCCAGTGTGTCTTTCATGTTTTTATCGGGGGGGGGAAATACGCTTCTTCTAAATATTGTGGGTTGACACATCCCCTGCACCGCCTATGGATCTTTATGTGGCCTGATGTCTCACTTTTGTTTTATCAATATCTGCACCTTTGATTATTTCAACGTGGTTTAATTGAATAAAAATTAAACCACGAATATTTCACATGAACAAATATTTGGTTTCATGTAAATTGGGTTTTCTAATTATTTCACGAACCTTTAGGACACCCTCCTGTACAAAATAAATCATATATATTTTTAATGGGGATATTGTCAGCAATGTGGTTCATTTGACCGCAACAGAAGGCCTTCTTCTGTCACATCTTTCTCTCTCTCTCTCTCTCCTCTCTCCTCCTCTCTCTCTCTCTCTCTCTCTCTCTCTCTCTCTCTCTCTCTCTCTCTCTCTCTCTCTCTCTCTCTAACTCTCACT
>JAODLL010011249.1:19427-29742 GCA_026546735.1 Forbesichthys agassizii | reverse complement strand
CTGGGCGGGCCACCCCCTGTATTTTGGGTAGAGCACCGGCACTAGTGGTGCTAGTCAGGGAAGGTAGCATTTGGCAGATAAGATAGGGTTAGAAGTGGTTTTGCATTTGCTTTCTTTGCTTTGGTTCCGCCCAGCCCCTTTGTCTCCCTTTAATACCGTCAATAAACTGTTGAACGGTGCCCCAGTGTTGGTCTCCTTCCTCCCGCTCCACACCAGTCACGCCCCTGCCCCAGTCCGTGGGGGTTCATGTGCAGTAGGGTGTTACATGCATACTTCTCCGGGAGGCGTGCGTAACACACTGGAATTGGATCGGTACTGTATATCGGCCCATAGCCAAAGTTCCGGTATCTGTATCAGTATCGGGACTGAAAAAACTATATCGTGCTATCCCTAGCTGAAACCAACACCTCCCCCCCGCCCCCCCCACTCTCTCTCTCTCTCTCTCTCTCTCTCTCTCTCTCTCTCTCTCTCTCTTTGGACTTTGTTGCTTGGGGGGACAATATGCACACCTTTTTGGAACCCAAGCCCCCACAATAGACTGTCAGTTGTTCCATTAACTCTGGCATATTTCTATTGGGAGAACTGCCACTTACTCTAATAGGTTTTCTGCAGGTGGATGACTGCAGTCTATAGGTCACACAGTGCACACCTGGGCCTAATGTTATTTAACTATTCGCCATCCTTCATCTCATGTTGTGGTCTTACCTCCAAGCACTTTGAGCTGCTACATTGATATACAGTTTATATATATATATATATATATATATATATATATATATATAATGTCTGTTCCTTTATTTGTGTCTGCATTATTTGCCCTTGTGTTTGAAAGCGGTGTTACAAAAAAATGTTATCTTATATTAAATTGCTGTTAGCCTTGTGTGTGTGGTCGATGAACCTCGTGACTACTGTGATGTAGTGTTGACTCACATGACTTGACTGCAAATCTCTGCTCATTCATGTTCTGGAGATTGTTCTAGTCAGGCTGAAAATGTCGCCTATATACAGAAAATGTCTGGCTGTCATAGTCCTGATGGAATATCTCCCTGTGGTGCATTAAATCAGACTTTTAGCTTGCTAATAATAGAATAGGTCATGGCTGTCAGCACCTCAGTGTTGGAGATGAATAAGAAAGCTGTGTGCTCCCACAGTGCAGCCCTTTAGAATGGATACGCAAATGATTGTAGCTTATGGTTGGAAATGTATGCATTTTCTAGATGTCTGTATGCAAATGCATTCTCTAGAAAGATTGATGTTAATGTCCGGTATATTTGGAGAAGCCCCTGCAGTACCTCTGAGGACCCCCTAGGGGACCCTGGTTTCTAGTTTAAGATATGTGCTGTTAGGAAAGGGAATATCCCAATATGATGACTGGTTTCAGCTCACACCATTCTATATGACACACTGCCATTGTGACACATCCATGGTTGATTGGAGCTGTTGGGGGGATGGCCCTGTGTACGTGTGTGTGTGTGCGTGCGTGTGTGCATGCGTGTGTTGTGCCATCGACACTAATGTGTTAATAGCTGCTTCGTAATGATGCCAAACAGCCTGGGGAGGAGGGGGGGCTCCAGGCTCCACACAGGTGGGATTGTAGTAGTGGTGGGCTGCTGGTTAATGTGGTGATGACAGAGGCATTACTGGTCAGGCTATCATAGGTTTATGACAGATGAACGTTCAAATACACTTCCCTTAAAAGCTGCATGCAACAAGTACTATAGTGATGCTCTGTTTAAACTGTGTGTGTGTGTTTGACAGAGAGACTTTGAGAGACAGAGAGAGAATACATAGACAGAACACTGAGTTAGCTCAGATCCAATATTAAGCACTGTGAGTGTTTGTTACGCTGATATTCAGATTTCAGCTCTTATAGGCTGATGATAATATAATCAACTGTAGTTATATAGCACTTTTCATACAAAGGTTTAAGAAATTAAAAAGATAAAACAATAATACAAAAAAGGGATAAGAAACCGGATATTACAAACAAGAGAGTACACGATAAATACCACAATGTTTTGTAAAAATAATAAAAACCATTCCCTGGAGGCTTATTTCATTGGTCCCTTTCACTGGCATTTGCCCTTCTCTACAGTGTATATAAGCTGAAATAGATATACAGTATATACAGTGTACAAGTACATCTGCTCTTTCAGGAATACCTGGATGTCCTGGGTCGTCCCATGGTGTTGGCCGGGCCTAAAGCCAAGCAGGTCCAGTGGACTAATGTATACCAGGATGCCCTGGTGAGACGTTTGTTTTGTGTTGTGTATATTGATGGTTTATTTTTTTAGAATGCTCTGAATGTCTTGTATGTATTAAACCATGGAGCTGTATTGTAATCATTGCAATATTTGCCTCACCTGCTATAATATTTAAATTAATTGTATTAGATGTTGAACAACAGAGTAAATATAGTATAAATAAATATGATGATTAGCTAAATGGTTACACATTACAGCTGTTATCTATAATTAATACATGATTATTGGATACAAAAAATCTACAACCTTTAATCTTCACCTCACTGCTCGTTGCTATCTTGAGCGCTAGTTTCTATGGATTAGTTTGTAGAGTATCAAACAATTATTGATTAATTATGGATAGCATCTTTAATGTGTAAGCATTTAGCTAATCCCCATATTTGATCAGAATATCTTTAGATTATTGTTCAACAGGTAATGAATGCCATAATAGAGTAAGATTACAGTATTTTCATAAACATTGGTAGGAGTGAATTACAATAAATGTTTAGCATGCCATAACGTTCTTCACTACTGGAACAGTATTTACTGTTTACTAAGCTGCATCAAATTAATGTTTTATATATATATATATATATATATATATAAGATGTTAATTTACTATAATTGACTAAAAATGCTATTTTAAAATATAAAATAATTATATAAGAATAATTTTATATTAGGGTTTGGGCCTCGTCATCACTGGAACAATGCCTGTCTTTAATCTCACTGCTGATGGGGGAAACTCACAGGTAGGAACAACGTAGTAATTCAATTTAATTTATAATTTATTTTATTATTTATTATTTTTATTTTAAATATTAGAGTAGAATAATTAGTATTTTCATACTGTACAGTATGCTGTTATTATAGAAAGGCTTGACTTGTCCATTGTTGAGCTTTTTTACGGGTGGTAAATATATGTGTGTATCTATGGACAGAATAGGTGTATAAATATACACACAAAATGAGTATCACATCAACCATAACCACTGTTATATGATGACACCCATCCTGTGGCTGTGTAAAGCAACACCCCCACCCAGAGGTGGCAACATGCCTGACAACCGCTTGTTTTTGCTGCAACCTGTAACAGTATACTGTCTCTATCACTAGTCCTATTGGCAATTCACTCAAATATGTATACGCTCTTAAACGTAACCTGTTATTACAGATTATAATACCACTTTAGGGACATCTTTATCTAGATACATATAGATCGTGCTCTTCTCTGTGTTTGTTCATTTGGTTAACTTATCCCACCCATATACTCAAAATACAGTGGCAGTAAGTACCTATAAATAGATAAATAAAAGTAGTAGATGGTACAGAGAGCTCCTTAGCATCCTCTACTGTAGCCCGGGCGTTTCTTTTTTTTAAATTATTAACTTTATTTAACCAGGAAAGCCTTCCTGAATTAGGACTCTCATTTACAAAGCGTCCTGGCCAAGGCAGCAGCAATCAACACCTGATGATAATCATGATTATCTATTCATTATAATCTCAAGTAGTGATGGGCTGCTCGGTACTCACGCTCAACACTGGCTCGATCTCTTTGACAATGTCTTGAAACAACGTTTCAAGATGTGTTTCAAAAACACTGGTCGCGTGGAAATGGTCTCGTGGAAAAGGGTTTCGAAACGCTTAGTCACGTGACATTGAGCGGACCTGTTTCGTTATGTCACAAACTACGGATTGTTTTACATCACAAAACAGAGTCTGTACAAGAAACTCAATCAAATGAATATCGTATTACTATTTCAAGCACGAACTTGGATATTGCGCCCATGCCACGACCTGGTAGATATCTAGTTCAAATTAGAAATTTTAGACAATGGATTACATTATGACATGTTTTTTACTCTACTTTTGTTACTTATGTCTCAGACAACATATATGCTACAATTAATACCACAAATAATACAATTAAAGTTAATACAAAATTGTCATGAATGTTTCGAAACACTGTCACGTGACGTGATATTGAAACAAACCTTCTCCAAGTTTTTGACAAAGATTGTCAGATGAATACAAATATGTATTCCAAATCAAAAAGGTCATTTCGGATTTCAATAAGCCACACTTACAGCCAAATTTATTATAATTTTAATGCTTAATGCTAACCCACGGTGTAACGCTTCCCTGGTCTCGCCGGTGTAGGACGGCCAGAGAGACTGACCACATCCCCAGTGCCTCACACCCTCACGTGCGATCAGGCAGATTGCCGTCAGCCGTGTGGGCGTGAGGGCATAAAGACAGGTGACACTGGAGAGGGGGTGTGGGTTATTGTTCATGTCACGTTGTTTCACGTTCCTGTGTTCTGTTCTGATGAGATGCGTTGCGTGACTGTATACGCCTTTTGTTTAAGTTTTGTTTTTGAGTTTGCATTCGCTGTTTGAGTTAATTTTCAGTTCGATTAAAGGACGAGCCGTGGGACTCGTTGCTTTTCCGGCACCTGTGTTGTTGCTCGTTCCTTTGCACTCGCCTCACCACCATGCCAGCGTCACAGAATAACCCACCTAACCAAAGTGCAATGGACTCACGTTTTGCGGCCAGGAACGATCGCTTTGTCCGGATGGCAGCGGAGATCCGCGGCATGCGGGCTGGCGGGCTCTCCGCTAACTCACCGGCTGCGGGCTTGCATGGCCTCCCCCCCCACTCCAACGCTGGCCACGCCGGGAGGCAGCGCTTCACGTCTCGGTTCCACAGCGAGGGCTGATTTGGCGCTTTCGCTGTCGGGGTCCGGATCGGGAAGCGGCACACGTGTGTCCACGCCCCCTCGGTATCACGGCATTCCTGGCTCCCTCGGGGCGTTTCTCAGTCAGGCGGAGAGGTACTTCACGGCTGGACGGCTCGAGGTAGGCCAGTGGGGGCTACACACTGTGCTGCTGTTCTCCGGCCCAGACGGAGGGGCCTTTTACCACCAGGGGGTGCAGCTTCCCAACTACCCAGAGCTCGTTGAGCTGCTCTGGGCTGTGTTTGGGCAGGGTGAGTCTCGCGTGGGTACAGGCGAGCCTGCCCACCAGACCACAGGGGCTCATGGGTCCGGGTTGGTAGGGGGCTCCGCCGGAGCTCCGCCGGAGCTCCGCCAGAGATGCCGCTCGCCAAGGGTCCGCCAGAGCCGCCCCGCGTCAGGGGGTCTGCCGCTGGGTCGCAGCCGCATCCCTTTTCCTCTGCTGGGCCTTCCATGCCGCAGCAACAGCTCCAGGCGGCCTCCTCATCTGCTGGGCCTTCCATGCCGCAGCCGCTCCTGGTCGGGGGTCCGCTAGAGCTGCCCCGCGTTGGCGAGCCGCGTCACGCCGGAGGTCCATCGGAGCCGCCCCGAGCCGAGACGCTGCCGGAGCCATCTCGCGCTGGGTGTCCACTAGAGGTGCCCCGCGCTAGGAGCCCGCTCCACGCCGGGGGTCCGCCGGAGCCGCCCCGCGTCGGTGAGCCGCTCCAGGCTAGGGGTCCGAGGGAGCCCAAAGTCCAGCCATTGCTGTCTCCGCCGCGAGAGCCCGAGGCCTGGCCATGGCCTCCTCCACCACCTGGGCTGCATCCTGATCCTGCCTCCGGGCCGCAGCCGCCCCGTGTTGGGAGTTTGCTCCACGCCAGGGGTCTGCCAGAGCCGCCCCACGTTAAGGAGCCACTTCACGCCGGGGGTCAGCCGGAACCGCCCCGCGTTCCGGAGCCGCCCCGCGTTGGAAATCCACTCCATGCCGGGGGTCCGCGTTGGGAGCTCGCTCCACGTCGGGGGTATGCTGGAGCCGTCCCGCGTCGGCAAGCAGTGCCGTGCCGGGGGTCCGCTGGAGCCACCCCATGCTGGCGGCCCGCTCCACGCCAAGGGATCGTCGGAGCCGCCTCACACCAGGGGCTCGTCGAGACCTCTCCGCGTCGGGAGCCGGCCTCAGGCCAGGGGTCTGCCGGGGTCGCCCAGCGTCCTTCAGCCGCTCCACGCCGGGGTTCCACCGGAGCCCTCCGGCGCGGGCCAGCCGCGTCACACCGGGGGGCCGCCGGAGCCGCCGTGCGTCAAGGAGCTGCCGCTTGCAGGAGGCCCGCCAGAGCCTCCTGCAGTCAGGAAGCTGACCCACCGCTGGTCCTGGCCGCCTGTCCGAGCTTCACTGGAGCTCCTCCACTGGCTCTGGCCACCTGCCCGAGCCCCAACGAGGCTCTGCAGGGCTCCCTCCTCCGCATCGGGTCTGGAAGGTTCGCCAGGCCATCGGAGGGACCCTGCAGATGGCACCGGTCGGTGTCCCAGGGAGGCGGGTCCTACACCGGCGAGAGGCGTCGCCAGGAGGTGCGCCTTGGGGGAAAGGGGAGGGGGGGGGGGATACTGTAACGCTTCCCTGGTCTCGCCGGTGTAGGACGGCCAGAGAGACTGCCCACATCCCCAGTGCCTCACGTGCGATCAGGCAGATTGCCATCAGCCATGTGGGAGTGAGGGCACCTGTGTTGTTTCTTGTTCCTTTGCACTCGCCTCACCACCATCTTAGCATCACACATGGCACTAAAATGTTCAGACTGATGCGTTATTACTCAACCACTGAGATATCAATCGACCCAGAAAAGCGGATGTATAACAATATAAATAGTTGCAGTTGAATGTGCCTGCCACTAGATGTCATTTGTGAGTATGTGCGTTTCACGGAGCTTCGAATCAATTGTTTCAATTGTGTCGGTGTTTCAGAAAGCCTCGTTCAGCCCATCACTAATCTCAAGACACAACTGGTGATTAAAATGGCATAGTAATGCTTGTAGATGAGGCAGTAATGAGCATGTGTTCCTTTAACAGAACCAGCTCATCCTTGGAGTCATGGGAGTTGATATCGCAATCAATGAAATAAAAAAGAAAACGCCAACATACAGGGTGAGTTGCTCAACATGATTTTACAATATAGGACATGCTCATGTATCAACATCCAACATTGTGTTCCTGGACAAACATTGCCACTAGCCAATCACAGACCTCTGGTGGAAACAAATTTAAAATCTCCAATGAAGTGTACCAGGTCGTTTGTTGAACAAATGTATATATTTAATTAATCAAATGGTGTGAATATGATCAGGTATAAAAATGTATAATCGTTTGAATTGTAGTTTAAAGTTAACAAAAAGTGACTATAAGGCAAGTAGCAACATGCATATCATTATTACCCAAGATACAGCATACAATGGTAGAAGCAGAGGAAAATATAAAGACAGAGAGCACACCCAGTCATTTGGTCCAGGAAAACACCACCAAAAAACCTCCCCATATCATAAATGGGCATGTTTTATACAGGAGAGAACTGGGGGCTGGCGTTGTCTTAAGTTCTATTGGCTAAGTTAACAGTGAGGGTGATAAAGGAAAGTATCATGCCTTGAGGAGAGTAAGAAAGATACAAACGTATTGGCATCGGCCCCCTGCAGTGTGTTCCACACTGGATCTTTGCCATCTGTCAGACTAACAGACCTGAGAGGTAATATTGTTTTGGGGGCTTGTGTTTTAAGGGAGTTACAACAAAGGCTTGTTTGCAAATGGCTGGATGCAAATGGAGGGAAACACTTTAAATGTATATTGGAGTGCGGGAGTGCTTGCCGTAAGGTCTAAAGGTTTGTCTGGTCTCAATGAATTGGCTGTCCCCCTTCTTCTGGGGGATGAGAATCTAATTAATCTGGGGAACAAATAGTGGACTTCATTTAGTCCTACTAGAAATCTGTTGTGATATGACGATTACATTGCATACATTATTAGTAGATATAAGGGCTTATCTTTAATAATAATTCTAATTAATATAGGTCATAAGGTCCAGCCAGCCATTCGAAACCACCACCTCTGACATCAGTGTTTTAGGGCGCTTATATCATATTTCCCCCTTAAACTAACAATTTCATATTGGCAAGCTTCTTTGTTACCATAGAATACCTAGTTAGCAAGCTAACCCATATACAGCCCATACTGCCAAATGTAGGTAGCTGCAGCTCTAGTATTAGACCATAATGATTCAATATTATTAATGACTTGACTGATGATGTCAGAGAGGGCGGTGATTGGTTAATGGTAATGTTGGTCCAGGAACGCTTGTGGGATGTTGATCCATGTCCTACTTTGCCAAATCACATCATGCCAGGGTGAGTTTGTCACGTTTGTTTTCTTCTAAAGCTGTCCATGATTTGATTAAGGAGTCACATGTTTATTCCCCCTGTTCTCTGTAGCTGGGAGCCAATGGGTACACGTTTGCAATCGACCCAAACGGTTATGTCTTGTTCCATCCCAACTTGCAGCCCAAGGTTAGAGCTTGACCCCGCCTTTCCTCACGTGACCTCCCGATGGTTCCATTATTGCTGACATTACTGCTGACTGGCCCCCTACCCCCTCCCCTTCTCTTCCTCTACATTCAGATCATTAACTTCAGAGAGCCCGTTACTTTGGACTTCCTGGATGCAGAGCTGGAGGACAGCAACAAGGAAGAGGTAAACCAGTGTTGGTGAAACGTTTGAACCTCCTTCACATTTGGTTGGTTAAAGTGTGTGTTAGGAAATTCCCTTGGGGTTGAAAATCCAATTTAGTTTTTTGTGCATGTCACTCCCACATCTGCCCTCCTCTCCATGCACTGTTCTCTACAATCAACCTACTCTTTCATGCACAGATGTGATTCACAATATAAACAGTGATGTTTGGCAGAGATGTAGGGTTTGAACCCACCTTTAAATACTGTATGTGAGCCATCTGAGCATGTTTGTTTGATTTATTTATCCTGTCTGCTGTCCTCTATTTCAGATCCGTCGCCAGATGATTGATGGCAAATCAGGGCAAAGGAAAATCAAAACACTCGTTAAATCAGTTGATGAGGCAAGTCACAAGTTAATGAGACTCCAATCATGATCCAAAATGCACTTTCCAGTTCTAATGACTCACACTCAATTCAATCCAATATGATGTGACGATATGAACTGTTTGGTTGTATGACAACAGAGGTACATTGACAAGGCCTTACGGACATACACATGGACACCTGTGGAGGGCACAGATTACAGGTATGTATTTAAACAATATAATAATAATAATAATAATAGCATGAGACTACCACTGTTTACATCCTGAAACTTTTATTGAAGCTTTAGTTCGTAACCGCCTTTGTATAACCTTGATTTGACACCCAGAATAACACGTCCCAAAGACACATGGGTGACAAATGGCATTCTCCAAGCACATTTATATGTGTGTAGGTGTGTGCCTGTGTGCGTGTGTAGGTGTGCATGTGTGTGTGTGAACGCAGCTTACTGGTACAGCTGCCATCTATCAAGCTAAGACTGCACCTATTACTGATTAGAGTGGAGTTAATATGCCATTTGTACATACAATAAATGATTAATCAGACTCAAAATGTAAAAAGCCAATTCCCTTTCTCATAAAAGCACAAATGTGTTCTAAGCACAAATTAACTGCATGGTTTATTTGTCTCTAAACTCAGTTGAACATTTTAGGTAATATTGACATTTCCTCCAAAAAAATATTTCAATAGTCTACTGGCACTCTCCTGGGGTCTCATTTATAAACCCGTACACATAAAAGAATGCGTACTGCAGTTTCTATGCAAGGTTTGGGATTTATAAAAAACCCATGCACACGCACACAAATTGTAGAAATGGGAAACTGTGATGAAATGATGAAACTTGAGAAATGCTTTGAAAAATAGATCGAAATCTCTTACAAAGCCAACAACATGGATGTTGCCAGATATAAAATATGAATTCTAAATGAACCTATTTATCATTAGAAATGACATAGCAGGCATGAGCTATATCTACTAAGGCAACCAATGATGCTACGCATGTACAATAGACAGCCAACAATGTGTAAAACAATAACATTTATTTAATTCATACCAGAAAATGTTTAAGCCGTTTTCTTTTCAGATCGCCGAATGTTACTGTCACGGTTCGCGGCTGCTCCAGCAGCAGACAGCGCCAGGCCGCCGGTTCAGCACCGGACTGCGTCGCTGTCGCTACGTCAGCCTTCTAATGCACCTCACATGCAGCAGCCTTGCCTCCGCTTCCTGAGCGGCGGTATAAGAAACTGTCCGCCATGGCACCTGTTGCCAGTTCAT
>JAODLL010011249.1:0-19327 GCA_026546735.1 Forbesichthys agassizii | reverse complement strand
TGCCGTTTCTATGGATGCATGTACCAGCAAGCCAGCAGTATCGTCTGCTTCCCTGCGCCAGACAGCCATGTCTGTCCGCTCTTCGCCACCAGAGATCACAACGCTGCTCCTCGCCGCCAGCGACCTCAACGCTACAGCCCTCACCAGCGGTTGTATCCTCACCTGACTGTTTTAATAAATCTCCTCTACTTTTATCTGTGTTCCATGCCTGGGTCTTCGTCCTTCCTCCGCCCCGTATCATAACAGAACGAACTGGCCCATATGGACCCAGCGGACACAGAAGCCTTTCGACACTGCCTCGCCCAGAAAGGGTGCTGCTGGCCCAGCTGGCACCGGCGATTCAGCAGGCCACTGCAGAGATCTCGGCTCTGTCAGGCCGCATTGATGCACTCCAGAGCCAGCAAGCCGCCGTCGTGCCTCTCTCGGCGGGGCCTTGCACGCCTCCTCGGTGCTCCTCCCCAGAGCCAATGCCTGTGTGTGAGCCTTTTGTCCCCGTGCCAGCACAGTACAGCTACTCCTACCACGTTTTCTCCCTGGAGATGCAGCGTGTGTTCGACCACCCTGTCCGTGGAGGTGAGGTAGCGGGACAGCTATTTGCACTGCAACAGGGCACTTACAGCACAGCGAAGGTGGCTGTGGAATTCCGCACCCTCGCAGCAGAAAGTGGGTGGAACGACGTGGCTCTCCATGCTGCCTTCAGGAGGGCCCTGGATGTTCGGGTCAAGGGACGCCCTGGTGGCAACGGAGGAGGAATTCGACCTGGAGCGATGCATAACCTGGGCCATCCGGATTGACATCCACTTCCGTGAACGGCGCCGGGAGAAGGCAGAGAAGACCACGCCCCGCTCACAGCACACGGCTCCCCCCGACCGACCACCACAACACTTCCAACTCGAGCTGAGGAGCCGTCCATGCCTGCTCCTGAGGCCATGCAGGTGGGTCGAGCACGTCTCTCTGCCGAGGAGAGGAGACAGCGGATCTGCACAGGGGCGTGCCTGTATTGCGGCCAGCAAGGCCACAGAGTGATGTCATGTCCAGACTGTCCGCCAAAAGGCCCGGCCCATTAGGCAACGGAGAGCTGCTAATGGGCCGTGCCGACTCCGCCTCTCCATGCCGCCCCCTTCTCTTCTGCATGGCTCCCGTTCCTTCCCCCTGCCTGCCCTCATCGATTCGGGAGCGGATGCCAGCTTCCTGGACAGGCAAGTGGCACGCCAGCTGGGTCTCCCGCTGGAGCCGCTCCCAGACCCACAGGCTGTCAGGACCGTGGACGGACGCCTCCTGGCGCTGGTGGACCAGCGAACCGCTCCACTCACGTTGCTGCTTTCTGGCAACCATCGCGAGACCATCAGCCTGTTTTTGATAGACTGCCCGACTTCGCCGCTCCTGCTGGAATTTCCATGACTACAACAGCACAATCCACATCAACTGGGTCTCAGGTGGTATCGTGGCGTGGAGCCTTGGATGCTACTCTACCTGCCTCCAGTCGGCTCTGCCACCTACGACGGCCTCTGCTCCTCCCAGCCCTCTGGACCTGTCCCTCGTGCCGAAATGCTATCACGTCCTTGCACCAGCCTTTTACAAACACCATGCCTCGTCGCTCCCACCGCATCGGCCTTACGACATCGCAATTTAGCTGCACCCCGGCACTCCTTTACCCCGCAGCCGGCTCTTCAACGTCTCTCTCCCCAAACGTGAGTCCATGGAAAGGTACATTCAGAAGTCGCTCGCTGCTGGCCTCATACGCCCCTCCTCTTCCACGGTGGGGGCGGGGTTCTTCTTTGTGGGCAAGAAGTACGGGTCTCTGCGGCCCTGCATTGACTACCGTGGCCTGAACGACATCACCACAAAGAACAAGTACCCCCTGCCACTGGTCGACTCCACCTTCATACCACTCCATGGGGTTATCATCTTCACCAAACTGGATCTCCGTAACGCCTACCACCTGGTTCGAGTACGAGAGGGGGATGAGTGGAAGACAACTTTCAAGACCCTCCTCGGCCACTTCAAATACCTGGTAATGCCGTTTGGCCTTACCAACGCCTCAGCCGTCTTCCAGCAGCTAGTCAACGACATGCTGAGGGACATGCTGAACCGGTTCGTCGTGGTGTACCTGGACGACATCCTCATCTTCTCCCGGGACCCCGAAGAAAACACTCAGCACGTTCGTCTGGTCCTGCAGCTCCTGCTCTTCATAAAAGTGGATAAGGGCCAGTTCCATGCCACCACTGTGCCTTTCCTTGGCTAAATCCTAAATGCAGGCCAGCATCGGATGGATCCCGCCAAGGTGTCCGCCGTTACCCAGTGGCCCACGCCCGCCACCCGGAAGGACCTACAGTGGTTTCTTGGCTTCACAAATTTCTACATGCGCTTCATTTGAAATTACAGCCCCTCACCCACCTGACTTCCATCGCCCGGCCTTTCTGTTAGTCCCATAAGGCAGACGAGGCCTACGTTACGCTGAAGCGCCACTTCACCATGGCCCCGGTCCTGGTTCACCCCGACTCGAGCCTTCCGTTCATCATGGAGGTGGACGCGTCAGACACCTGCGTTGGCGCAGTACTCTCCCAGCACACCCCTGCTGACGGGAAGCTCCACCTCTGCGCCTACTTTTCCCGCAAGCGCTTTCCGGCGGAGCGGAACTACGACGTCGGGAACCGGGAACTGTTGGCCGTCAAGCTCGCCCTAGAGGAGTGGCGGCACTGGCTTGAGGGCACTGAGCACCCGTTCCTGGTCTGGACGGATCATAAGAACCAGGCTTACATCCAGACTGCTCGACGCCTGAACTACCGCCAGGCCAGGGGGCCACTCTACTTCGGCCACTTCCGCTTCACAATCTCCTACAGGCCAGGGTTTCGGAACACCAAGCCCGATGCACTGTCCCGCCAGCACAGGAAGCAAGATTCTGTGAAGGATGCCGCACCCATCCTGCCCCCCACCTGCGTGGTCACCACCCTCTCCTGGGAGATTGAGAACAGGGTACGTGACGCTCAAGGCAAACACCCCAATCCAGGCACGGGACCGCCCGGCCGGCTGTACGTCCCAGATCCTGTCCGCTCGGCTGTCCTGGAGTGGGCCCACTCGACTCGACTTACCTGCCATCCAGGTATAAGTCGCACCCACGACTTCCGGGAGGACGTCCGGGCTTTCGTGACGGCCTGTCCAGTATGTGCCCGGAACAAGACCTCCGCGTCTCCTCGCTCAGGTCTGCTCCGGCCCCTGCCTATTCCACACCGCCCATGGTCGCACATCGCCCTGGACTTCATCACCGGGCTTCCTCCATCCCAGGGCAACACAGTGGTGCTTACAGTGGTAGACCGGTTCTCCAAGACCGCACACTTCTTGGCGCTCCCCAAATTGTCGTCTGCTCGTGAGACCGGGGACCTCCTTGTCAACCACGTCTTCCGCCTTCACGGCCTTCCCTTGGACATGGTTTCTGACCGTGGACCGCAGTTCACCGCTGACGCCTGGAAGACCTTTTATCCACCCGACCTTCCATGTGTCCCAAATAAAACCTGTCTCCGACTGCCCTCTGTCGGTCCCCACGCAGGATTCTCCTCCACCCCGGATCCTCGATGGCGGCCCCGTCTACATGGTCCACCAGCTGCTGGACGTCTGTCGTCGGGGCTGGGGTCTCCAGTACCTCGTGGACTGGGAAGGCTATGCACCGGAGGAGCGCAGCTGGGTCCCCCGGAGCCGAATCTGCAACGCGGACTTGGTCTGGGACTTCCACCGTGACCATCCAGGCCGTCCTGGCCGTCCCGGCCGTCCGTGGCGTGCGCCGCGTGGCGCCCCTCGGGGGGGTGTACTGTCACGGTTCGCGGCCGCTCCGGCAGCCAGGCCGCCGATTCAGCACCAGACTGCGTCGCTGTCGCTACGTCAGCCTTCTAATGCACCTCACATGCAGCAGCCTTGCCTCCGCTTCCTGGGCGGCGTTATAAGAAACTGTCCGCCATGGCACCTGTTGCCAGTTCATTGCCGTTTCTATGGATGCATGTACCAGCAAGCCAGCAGTATCGTCTGCTTCCCTGCGCCAGACAGCCATGTCTGTCCCCTCTTCGCCACAGCCCGTCTGCAACTCTGCTCCTCACCACCAGCGATCACAACGCTGCTCCTCACCACCAGCGATCACAACGCTGCTCCTCGCCACCAGCGATCACAACGCTGCTCTTCGCCACCAGAGATCACAACGCTGCTCTTCGCCGCCAGCGACCTCAACGCTACAGCCCTCACCAGTGATTGTATCCTCACCTGACTGTTTTAATAAATCTCCTCTACTTTTATTTGTTCCGCGCCTGGGTTTTCGTCCTCCCTCCGCCTCGTATCATAACAGTTACTGAGCAAATAAAACACTGTAGTAAAATAATATCTTGTTCGCTCTATTGACGGCACTTTGCCCCGCCTGTTTTCTCAAAATCCATTGCGTTGTGTATGTTGTTTCGTGCTGAATATAAGCATTTGTGTTTTTACTATTATTTTGGCTTTATTCGTTCAGTGTGTTAAGGAACAGAAACAATTATATTGATTATACAACAATTGTGCAATTCATAGTGCACCATTACAGAAAGTTCCATACTAAACATATTGGTTTCATTGTGTATACAACTATGTTTATCTGTATCATTTGCACGGGTGTGTTTTTACTTTCTACTATGTTTTTGCTACATATTATCTAGCCATCTTCATGCATTTTGTTGGTGTCGTGCACCGTGTTGGTATTGAAAGATAATCATATTAGATCAGTGTCTCACAAACTTGACCAAACGTTTATAATGTCCTAATGAATTCCCCCTAACCACGAATCTATAGTGATGTCTGTGCTTATTGACATTTGTAATGCCCAAAAAATGTCCACCAAACAATTTAGTTTTCGTCTATTAGCCTCCACTAAGAGCTTCAATTTCACATTTGGGTGAAAATACTTATTTGGGGGTCCCTGTTGGGATTTGCCTTCATTAAATTAATCAATAAATAATAATTATGTGAGTTTCAGTGACCATTTATAGGCGCGTATGGGTGTTCATTGGGTGGGACAAGATGCTTATTCACCTGCACTATATTTAAAGTATTTGATTTATAAAGGAAATCTGGCATGGGATGTGCGTGAACACTGTTTTATTCATCCAAATATTTTTGTGCGCACGCACTTTCTGTGTTTCGTTCGTACACAAGATTTTCACGTGAATTCTATGCACAGTTTTATAAATGAGGCCCCAGGTGTTGGCTGCTGTACTGTTCATATACTGTATAACGATGCTCTATTTAAAAACGCTTCATTAAAGGAGCACACACCATTCATTTACATATTGGTCTGGTCTTGAAAGCTAGAACGGGTGCTTTGCTCTCTCAAAATAAGAAACCATAACACTAATGCTGTAATCAATAACACACCCTTTAGAGTCCTAGCAGAGCAAATGGGTGATTTCATCAGTATCCAGTGTCTAATGTAATATAGCATATATGTTTGCTTTATATTACAGAGGTTCCAACAGAAGTTTTGCTCTGAATCTGTTGCCACCTTATTTTCCATATGTTTTTATTCATTATCTTAAAGAGCTTAGTTTTACTTTGGCATACACACACATATTAGGGGACTAATCTGTGAGTACAACATTTCTCACTTTCACGAAAATCAGGTTTTGGTGCAATACACCATCATCAATTCTCCAACACATGTTCTGCTTTTCTTTTTCATTTGACTTGTGTTGAGATTATGTACACATTTTGTTTAGCATTTGTTTTAAATTAATTATTATTTAGTTATTCGTTTTTTTCCCCTCAGTAAACCTTGTTTGTCTCATACCATTTAACAAGTATATTTCATATTCAAATGAACAAACAAACCACTAGATCTTTAAGATCTAAGATCTAGTGGTTACTCCTCTGTTATATCGCAGCTTCAGAATCCACAAAGCATTGATACAGCTTGTTAGGCTATAAGCACAAGTACAAGAGAAGCAGGCTTCATAACTAGTATACCCTCTTGTATACATTTCTGTATAACGATAACAAATGTTCCTATAAATAAACATCAAACTGAAGCAACCATCAGATGCAAATCTTTTACAAGAAAACACTTCCACGAATGCTCTCTATATTATTATTATATTATTTACTTTTGTATGAAGATGTGAAATGTATTCCCATTGCCACCATAATAATGTGTGTATATTCCTTTTGGTGATATTGTGCATCTGCACTGCTACAGTCTAGGCTTGGTACTGCCCACATACAGTGAGAACCACATCAAAGCCAACCTCAGTGACCAGATCCTGCAGGTGCAGTGTAAGTGCCCTGAGACACGCTAACATGCTAAGGTTGGCTCGCATTCCTCTCCCCCTCCCTCTCTGTCTCTCTCTCTCTCTCATATCTTACTCTTATGTCGAGTCTCAAGCATCCTCATGAGGAGTGGAGTCCCCTCCTACCATGGTCCCCTACCTCTTTTCCTTAATGCCTAATCGGCAGAATTTCTCCTGGAGTCTCTCTACTTCCCCCTATCTTTCCTCCTGTCTTCATACTGTTCTGTAATAACGGTGGTGTTTTTTTCTTAACAACTGCTGAAGAAAAAAACAAACCATAAATGACAGAAAGGTGAAAGCTGTGGTTTAAATATGTGACAATAGGTGAAAATAATGGTGGTGTCGTGCTATTATTTTTTTTGCCAAATGCTCTCGCCTGTTCTCCACCAAGTAATGATTCTGAAGCATCTGTGTTGAATCTTTTTGCTGTTATGGGGAAGAAAAAAAAAGTGAAAAAGGCATGCTTTTCACTCCTTTTGTTCTGTTTGATTTTTGTGCTTTTTGTTTGTTTTTGTTTGAATGCTGCTAGATGTTCCTGAGCTTTGGAATCATTCGGTAGTGAAACTCCCACACCACTTGGCTAACTGGCTCAGTAAACGTGGGAGTTTGGGTCTTTCTCTATCCAGACATCTTCTTTCTTTTGCTCATTGTACTTGCTTTTGAGTTTTGTTATACCATGGTTAACTTTCAATTGTGCTATTCTTGGCATCTGTTTCTATATTTTTCTTTCCTGATTTCCTTTCTCTTAAACCTTTTTTTAATGTTTGCGCTCTCTTTTTTCTTTTTTTGTCTTGTTGGACTTAAATTGCTTTCCTTCTTTGAGAAAACAATATTTTTATTCAAACAGTCATTGAATAAAATATTGTCTGTGACCCCCCCCCCCCTCCCCCTCCCACCCGTTTCCCTGTTTTTTTTCTTGCTCTCTACTTCTCTGACGGATCCACACAGTGCCATACACCAAGGGCAAGTATACTCCATATTGGTCCACGTACCCTACTTTGCCTCCTATACTCCCTACCGCTGCCTCTCGTCCTGAACCCCTTTCCTGCTGCTCCTGGCCCCCTCCTCCAACCCAACTGACATTCCCTTTTCGTCCCAGCCTGCTTGTCTCTGTTCGCGCCTTTTTTCTTTCCCCTTTCCTTCCACCCTCTGCCCCCTGCTGTGACTCAGACCCCCCCCCCCCCCACACACACACACACACACCATATTTTCTCACAACAGTCCCCTGCCCACACGTTTCACGCTACTCTGCCCTCACATAACACTCTCACACACCCAGAGGAAGACAAATATATATTCAATATATCAATATGTCCCTCCCCCCATACAGTACCTAACTCTTTCCTCCCTCTTCTTGTAGAGGGCTTCAGATGGGCTCTCTTTATCTCTATCTTTTTCATTTTCTCCTCATCCGCATTCTCTTCTTCATTGTCTTCTTTTTGTATGCCGTTCTACATCATTGTTTCTCCTTTTCTTTTGAAATTGACATGCAGCGAAGATATGGTTTTAACTCCCTCTCCCACTACAATACAGGATTTGATTACATTTAATTACAACAATTACCTCATTAGTTAAAATTACCTTGAAATTTGAAGTAAATTACTTATGTTTGTAGCAATTTCATATGACAAAAAGC
Source organism: Forbesichthys agassizii (assembly GCA_026546735.1). Lineage (NCBI taxonomy): Eukaryota > Metazoa > Chordata > Actinopteri > Percopsiformes > Amblyopsidae > Forbesichthys > Forbesichthys agassizii. Next base: position 11,395 of record JAODLL010011249.1, on the reverse strand, counting down.
CTTAATCCATTCAGTGATAGATCAATCATACGATCAACAAAATTACAAATTACTGTACATTCTCCCGACTTCTGTTTGAAGTCAAAGTTCTAACACTGGCCCTTAATTGTGAGTGGCACACCTATGTAATAATCATGCTGTTTAATCAGCATCTTGTCAGGTGAACAGATTATCATGGCAAAGGTGAAGTGAATTTGAATTAATAAACCTTTGTTGTGAATAGGTCTTCTTTTACTTCAACTTGTTATACAGTACATAAATATAAGTAAATATACCTCCTGGAAAATGAAAAAAGTGAAACAGCACTACTTATTTGCATCAAATGTGCACAGTAAAATGAATTTAACATCTGTAGAATCCTTGCCTCCTTAGCCAGAAATGTGTCCTTTTCTTCAAAGTCGTCTGACATTCACTTCCATTTATTAAAATCATAATTTAGGACCGGTTTCACAGACATGGATTAAGCCTATAGCCCAAGACCAAAAGAAAAAATCAATGAAGATCTCTATTAATAAAAAAGTTATTTGTCTCTAGGACTAGGTTCAATCCATGTCTGTGTAATCGGCTGATTGTTGACTCCACTGGTAGTATTTTAAGCCCTGTTCATATTAGCATTTATTTGTTTGAAACCACATTTTTTAATATCCGGCTTTTCAACTGCATTAATCTGGCGATATCCTGTACTGAATCCAGAGATTTTCAAACTCGCTCTCCCAAGTGAATAAATCTGAATGTTGCCTATATCGACAGTGATATCGCCGATTTACAGACGTGCTAACGTCAATGCAAGATCACATGACATTTTGGCAAGTGGAGATTATGGCAAGGAAGTAAAACATTGCATAACACCGACTTGACCCGGACTTGGTGAAGCTCACTCATCCATGGAATGTCTTTATCTGGATAAGGCTTTAATGAACAGGATTATCCACTCACCTTTAGCAAACAACTGTGTCCTCACCAGGGTTTGGAATGTTACTCAGGAATTGTAATAATTTACTCTTTACTTTTTACTCCTTCAAAAAGTAATATTATTACTTTACTGGGTATTAAAAGTGGCATTACTCGTTACATTACTAAATTACTTTCACATAATTTCACACAGTAGATTAACGCTACATGCTGATAATATCAACACAACCGTCAGAATAATTAGATTAACTTAAAACTGACATAAAGCAAGATGGGAAATGTCACTGCACGATCAACTCACTGCACAATCACCACAACAATATACAAATACTACCAGAGACTTCATAAGCACAGATAAAGCACAAAAATAGTTTACTGGGACAATAGAGGGGCTTCATATATCAAACAATAAGACTACTATATCGGGATAAGACATTTTGGCCAAATCGAACACCCATATATGCAGATAGGTTTGATTACGGTGTTAAAAAAGAGCTAGTGTGGCAGCGTGGTTAAATAAAAAATGTTTTATCCGTGTATATATGTGTCTGTGCTTATTTAGATGCGGTTTTATATTATCTCAGGTTACTGTTGGGGTAGAATTAAATGTTATCTGCATTTCATGTTTTACTAACTTAAATATGTAAAACATGTAACACAATATGTCTCTCTAAACATAAGTAATTAAAATATACTGTACATTACAGTAACGGCCAGATTTATAATGATAAATGGCAACATGCTATCTGGTGTCTGTGAAGAATGGTTTTATTGGACTCATATTGAGGTAAGGAAGCTACTGCTTAATGATAATACATCTATAAGTATGAAAAATAAGACTAAAATTAAATTCTGGTTAGCCTAAATATATATATATTTAATTATGTGCATGTGTTGTCATTTTCTGAACATAATTTAAGAAAGTAACATGTCATTGAAATTTTAGTACAGTAATAGTATAATGTATATTTAGATAAGTATTAGATACATTCCATGAAATCTATAAAGTCCATAAAATGACACTTAAGTACATACTCAAAATATTTCTACTTAAAGCCACTGTATATACCAAATAAACCCACCACAGTAATACTGTAGCATTGCACAATACAGAATATGGATACAGAATGCAACTATTCTTATTTCACTTTGCCCTATAGCTAGCTCTCCTTCTACAGTATATTGAACTGTTGCCATACTATCATCTCAAGCTTCCAGTCTAGCTGGGTCACTGTAGACCAGCACAACAGGGCTTGATGTATCCTGCCCCACCTCCACCCCAGGTGCCCTCATGTTGTTAGGTGTCCCCTCCTTTCCCCCTTAGTGCAGCGCCTGGCTCGTTCCTTGTCCTCTGTAATCCCTGTCTCCATCAGCTTGTCTTCTCCCCCACCTCAGCCCTCAGGCAGACAGGGGAGTGGCCTGCACTTCCATAACAACCGTGACCTGGATGTGCACGGCATTGTGGGCGCACCACTACCTGGGCACTCTATTCTAGCTGATAAAGCTTCTGTCTATCTACACATTGACTGTACTTGTCTGTATAGATGATGTATCAAGTAATACAAATAATGTATAGGTAAAAAAAACAATTGTGGACATTTTATTATTGTATTGGATAAAGTATGTTGCCCCTACAAAATGCCCTTCACAATGCAATGCATTTCCCCTAATTATGTCTCTCTCAGTGCCTTCTGCCCTGGCAGTCTAAGGGCTGATTATTTCCATCAGGACCCCCACCCTCCTCCCTTTGCAATAGTTGGCCATGTTGATGCCTGTTTTGAAGAGAGAAAAAGCACTCACCTTGGGTTCTTTGTGTGAGAACTTGCTTCCTGATGTATAACACCATGTTAAGTCAGTTCTCAGACATCCAAAGTTTGTCAGGGAGAAGCTTAAAAAACATTGAGATTACCAGACAACAAGATTAATTACAAAACTACAAACATATGAGTGCTTGTTTCAACTGTTATGTGGTCATCCATTGAAAGCGAGGGTCTCATTTGAGGCACCATATTGGCTAACACCGGTGTACCCCCCCATGATTCCTCAATGTCGCTATGGTTACCTCCCTTCTGCGTCCTCGCACTTCCTGAAGAACAGCTGCCGTTTTTACCCACAACTCCCGCTGCTCCGCTTATGGCTCTTCCCAGATAATCTTCCCCTTTCTGTTGCAGATTTTGAATCTCTGCTGCCAAACAGTTTTGAGTCTGAAGGACATGTGTTCATAGCTCCCAGGTAGCCTTGTGTGGATGCTTGCTGTCTTCCTGTGGCCATCACTTATTTTGGTTTTTTCTTCATATATTTCAGCCCGCAATTATCTTGTCGTTGTGTCCACATTCAATCTTTCCTCTGAATTGTACTCTTTTATTTGACGCCGTTCTGTACTGTATACTGTGTATAAGTGGTTCATTTTTGGTTGATTTATTTTACTTGGTACAGTTTAGTATATACTTAGAAATGCTTATACATGCACAATGTTTTTGCAAACAGTTTCTCAAATAGTTTCGTTTTGAAAAAGAATAGACACATCAAAGCCCAGTTATGGGGATTTTCATCCATTCATCCCATACTCTCAGATAACCCTGAATGTATACCAGAATATATCAGTTTATTCCTTAGAACCTTTCCTATATAGAATATCAAATCCCTTCTGCATGCTGTCATGGTGCTGAACCTTTGAAGACTAATAAACTCACTCTGGTATTTGTATTGCCTGTGTTGTGCTCAGCATTGCAATTTGTACTTTGAGTGACAGCCCTGTCAACATAATGAATTATACCCTCAGTTTGTGCATGCTTAATAGTGTGTGAATGGAATGTGCATTTGGGCTTTTGCACCTCAAACTAGTGATGTCCTTATATATGATAACAAAATTAGGCTAATAGGCAGAGCAAGCTTGTTGCATGCTGTTTTTCTTTTACCATCTTTTTTGGGAAAGAAAACAACAATACTTTTGATCTCCTCAGGGAATACTGCAATGATCTGGAACTGTCCAACAACAACACAGAGTTCCTTCTCAACTTCATCGCCCTCATGGAGAAGGTGACACCAGACTCCAAGCAATGTGAGTGGCCTTAATATACGCAACATACCCCAGGATTCAGAAAGAGACTTCAGTACTGTATTTAAAGGGACACTCATTGATACATGTTCAGCATTTCTAACCTGGCATGCCAGATAGTTTGTTACTCAGATCCATCTGTGAAACTATTCAGAAAAAGTAATTGGATGAACTGTATGATGTATTAAATGTATTAACGTCACACCTATACTACGGCCGTAGCTGCGTATGATGCTGATAGGTCATAACCATGGTCGAAGTGAAGCACAATGATTTGTCCACTGATATGACGGTGAAATTCAACTGAAGCTCGCAAAATTAGGATGGTATCACAAGGCTCCAGATTCCTCCTGATTCAAACCTAGTTACATAAACATACAAAAACAGCATATACTTTTGACACCTCAGTGCTGATGGCCTTGCCCTCTATCCATCCCCTGGAACTCCTAGGGCACCCACACTTCAAGTGGTTTCAAATAATTGAGGTGCCTTACTTTTATTTTTATTTATATATATATATATATATATATATATATATATATATACCGTAGGTACCGGTAATCCAACCTGGACGCATACAGTACTGTGGAAGTGTAGCTGCAGCTCCACCTCCACAGCCTTCGAACTTTCCAGAGTAAAAAGTCAACAGTTCCGCAGTTCCGACGCACAGTCTTGGTTCTGGAACCATACTTCTGGATAGGTGATGGACTTTATTCTACTCTGGAGTTGCCCAGGTTGTGAGGCGCCAGGCGGGTGTGGGGCTCTCACAAGTCCCCAGCTGAGTGCCGCTACGTTCAAGTTTACCCCTGTAGACGAGAGGGTCGCCTTCCTGCGCCTACGGGTGGTGGGGGGAACTCTGTTCGGTGCCTATGCACAGACTGTTGTCTGTGCATAGGCACCGAACAACAGTTCGGCGTATTCGGCCTTCTTGGAGACCCTGAATGGAGTCCTGTATGGGACTCCAGTAGGGGACTCCATAGTTCTACTGGGAGACTTCAATGTGCACGTGAGCAATGATGGAGATACCTGGAGAGGAGTGATTGGGAGGAATTGCCTCCCTGATCTAAACCTGAGTGGGCGTTTGTTGTTAGATTTCTGTGCTAGTCATGGACTGTCTATAACAACACCATGTTCGAACATAAGGATGCTCATTAATGTGTACATGGTACCAGAGCACCCTAGCATCGTATCATCTGACCTGAGGCCGAATGTTTTGGACACTCTGGTGAAGAGAAGGGCAGAGCTGCCAACTGATCACCATCTGGTGGTAAGTTGGGTCAAGGGGTGGAGGAAGACCCTGGACAGACCTGGTAAGCCCAAACGGGTAGTGCGGGTTTTTTGGGAATGTCTGGAGGAGGATCCTGTCCGTGAGATCTTCAACTCACACCTCCGGCGGTGCTTCTCTGGCATCCCTGTGGAGGTTGGGGACATTGAGTGGGCAATGTTCAAACTTCCATTGCTGAAGCTGTGGCGTAGAGCTGTGGTCTCAAGGTCATAGGTCCCTCAAGGGGCTGCAGCATTTGCCGTAGCAGCAACAAATAAGCGGGTGTGAGAGAAGTTCGGAGAAGCCATGGAGAAAGAATTTTGGTCAGCACCAAAGTGTTTCTGAAAAACCGTCCGCCACCTCAGGAGGGGAAAGAGGGGAACCATCCAAGCTGTATATAGTAAGGATGGGACACTGTTGACCTCAACTAAGGAGGTAATTGGTCAGTGAAAGGAACACTTTGAGGAACTCCTGAATCCGACTGACACAATCTCTATGGTGGAGACAGAGCTTGAGGCTGATGAGCGATCATCGTCAGTTTCCCTGGTGGAGGTCACTGAGGTAGTCAAACAACTACACAGTGGCAAAGCCCTGGGTATTGATGAGATACGTCCAGAAATGCTAAAAGCTTTGGATGTGGAAGGGATGTCTTGGATGACACACCTCTTCAACGTCGTGTAAAAATTGGGGGCAGTGCCGAAGGAGTGGCAGACTGGGTTTCCCTCTTCAAAAAGGGGGACCAGAGAGTGTGCCAACTACAGAGGTAGCACACTACTCAGCCTCCCTGGTAAAGTCTACTCTAAGGTGCTGGAGAGGAGGGTTCAGCCGATTGTCGAATCTCAGATTGAAGAACAACGATGCGGATTCTGTCCTGGTCGTGGAACAATGGACCAGCTCTTTACTCTCGCAAGGATCCTTAAGGGGGCCTGGGAGTATGCTCTTCCGGTCTACATGTGTTTTGTGGATCTGGAAAAGGCGTATGACCGGGTCCCCCGGGAGATATGGTGGGAGGTGCTGCAGGAGTATGGGGTGAGGGGATCCCTTTTAAGGGCAATCCAATCCCTGTGTGCCCAAAGCATGAGCTGTGTAAGGATTCTCGGCAGTAAAGTCAGACTCGTTTCAGGTGGGGTTTGGTCTCCGCCAGGGCTGCACTTTATCACCAATCCTGTTTGTGATATTCATGGACAGAGTATAGAGGCATAGGCATGATGGGGAGAAGTTGCAGTTCGATAGCCTGGGGATCTCATCGCTGCTTTTTGCAGATGATGTGGTGAATGGGAGGAGGATTCTCACCACAAAATCTGAGAACATGGTTGTCAGAAGGAAACAGATGGAGTGCCTACTCCGGGTAGGGAATGAGTCCTTACCCTAAGTGAAGGAGTTCAAGTACCTCTGGGTCTTGTTCGCGAGTGAGGGGACATTGCAGCTGGAGATTGACCTGAGAATTGGAGCAGCGGGAGTGGTATTGCAATCACGCAGAGTTGTGACGAAAAGAGAGGCCAAGGACTAGGTAGAGAGATTATATCTCCACACTGGTCGGGTAATGTCTCAGGATCCCCCAGTCAAAGCTTGCTCATGTGACTCAGGAAAGGGAAGTTTGGGGTCCCTTGCTGGAGATGCTGCCCCCGCGACCTTACTCTGGATAAGCGGGAGAACATGGATGGATGGATGGATGGTATTAACTACTACATTTCTGATATTGTGACATCCCTATCTTTGACAATACCTTTATCTTTACTTGGACCATGTTTAGGCGACAATCTGCTCCTTCATAATCTGATTCTGGACACTGGTATTATCAGGCAGCTTGTTGATAAAGTCTGGAAGAATAAAGACTTAAATACGTAAGTAGTCAGCCTATCTTGGTGGATTATGCGTTTGCGTTCTTTATGTAGCATTTTCTCATTATCTTGCTCTCTCTGAATTTATCTCTGCAGGTATGGCTTCTTGGCTGTGTTTGCTGCAACAGATGGGGGAATAACAAGAGTGTTTCCCAACAAGTAAGTTCAAACCTCATCGAGGCTTGTTTGTCAGACTACTGTGATAAAGCTGCTGGAAGTAGGATCTGAGATGTGCAACCAAAGCTAGCTAAAAAGAAGCTATCACTATCAAGAGTGTGTCTATTAACAGCCTGTGTGTATGTGCGCGCGCGGGTGTGCGTGTGTGTCAAGGTTATAATCGTAAACGAAAAAGAACGAAACAACGAAAACTAAGTGGGGAAAAAACATTGTTGTTAACTGAAATAAAAATATAAACTAGGCATTACAGAAAAACGATAACTAACTAAAACTGTAATTGTCTGTTTGCAAAACTAACTAAAATAAAATACAATTATAGAGTAAATGTTCTTAGTTTTCATCTCTCTAAAATGTTATGATGTTTTGTTGAGTTTTAATTACACAATACTTTTTAAGGGCTGATGTTGGTTGTGTATGCTCGTTAACACAGCTCCTAGCTGCTCCCGTGTGTAGCGACATGGAAAATACTACCACTTGACTTTGTGAAAAGGAAATTTGTATTTATTGTTACAATCCACACGTGTCAAACCACATATACGTGCGTTGTACATGAAAGAAGATAAAATACAGGTGTTTCCAAATATCTAGATTACTTGGCTAAGCCTACCACTGCAACTACGGTAGAAAGCTGTGTTACTCAGTGGCAAACACCGATTAATTAAACAAGTAACACGAATACAAGCAGGCAACCTAGCGTCCAATATACATTAAGAAAGCTTCTCTTTACTACCTTAACTACTGTACATAAAATAAGTAATTACAAAAACACCCTGTGTCAGAAGCACAAATTCACATTATTTTATTTATGTATAATACAAGCAATGTGCATTGGAAGTTTTGGCTCCCACGCTTTTTTCTGACCTTGATAAATAACCCATAATACAGACTAAAAACTAACAATAAACTAAAAAACTAAACTAAAACTAAGCATTTTCAAAAAATAGAAACTAAACTAAACTACCAAACTCACTTTAAAAACTAATTAAAACTTAACTGAATTTAAAAACAAAAAGACAAAATAAAAATAAAAATAAAAACGAATGAAAAATGCAGAACTATTATAACCTTGATGTGTGTCTGTGTGTGCGTACTCATGTCATAGGTACTGTATATTCCACAGAAGGGGGGGCATCTTCAAAATGGCCAAATGGAAATAAACACAGATATTATGGAGGTGGTGGCTATCAACCAAAGCAGATATTATAGAGCATTGCACACTGATAGCTGATAGATGTCGATTACATTTATATCTAAATTACTAAGGCTCAAGTTTACATAAGGCGCAAGGCAATAGCGTTGTCATGTCCAAGATTACACAGGGCAGCATAACACACAAGAACAGGACATTCATCAAAGGGATGCTTCTTTTTTGTTGTTGTTGTTGAGCTTTCCTGTTTTGAGATCCAGCGTATGGATCAATCGCACAATGTGTGCGCAATTTCCTGGCTTTGATCAAATGGAAAAGCGGGATCATTTAGTTTTCTTAGCAATGGGCTAAAACATGTATGTAACTGCTCCCAAAGGGATTCTTTCCATACAGAAGTCCACGCTCCGACTGATGTTTGATATGTTTAATTTGCCACCGTCAAACATCGTGAAAAACTGTAAATATTAAAGTTGTGTTAACATATTTCATACTACATATTATTTGTTACCATCTAATAAAACCAACATCGATGCTCTATTGCACGCACCATTACCAAAACATAAAAGGACACACATGCAAAATTCTATATATGATTGTACAATAATAAAATGCATTAGAAGAAAAATATTATAAATGTAGCACATTATTCTGTGCCAGCTGCAATATATTAAATAATTAAAGCTATATGGGGGGTCATAAGTCCAAATAGCTACATACATAACCAAATTAAACAATATACCCCGGTGCATTGACTTACTGATAATTAATACATTCTAATCCAGCCTATTTAACAATTTATCCGCTTTTGTGCCACCGCCATTACCATAGCAAAAAGGTCTTTGCCACACCTTAGTGATTTACAACTCTACATGGAAACTAGGGCCTAAAATGTATAGCTCTAAAATTCTACCTACATTACCTTGAACTTTCACCTTTGACTTTCAATGTGCTTTTTTGTTGTTTGTTTGTAGTGGTTCTCATTAGCATGTATGCAAGCTGAGAGCAAAGCACGTACATTAGCTTGTATTTCATCACACACCCAGTCTTGTGTACTAACCCTGTTGGTGGTCTTACATCTCAGGGCTGCAGAGACTTGGGAGGAAGACACTGAGCCATTTAATGCCAGTTATTACCGCCGCAGTCTAGACAACAAAGGTTACCTCTTTCGAGCACCATATCGAACGGGTGAGAGACACAGCACACTCACTGCAAGGGTCTTGCAAAGCACACAATGTGGTTGCTCTTTATTGTTGACCCCCTCTCGCTCTTGTTCTACTGTCTTTGTCCTACTGGCAGGTAGGGATGAGCTTCTGAACCCAGAGAATGACACCATAGGGGTGCTGGTCAGCACTGCTGTGGAGATTACAGTAGGGGGCAAGGCCATTAAACCTGCAGGTGGGCCCACTTTTGAATGGGGCTTGCTATTAGCACGGTTGGATTGGAAAGAAAAGGTTTAAATGGAAACATTCTGACCGGATGTCTACTGTTGTCACATTTGAGTGTGTACTGTATACTGTATCTTCAGATATGGAAAACGTATTAAAAAGTAATAACTGAGAAATGTGTATCTTAGCTTTTAATAAATGTAACAAAATGAACAGAAAAATTAATACAGAATAGATTTGACAAAGTGATACATAGTGACACACTGTTTGTGCATGTGTCTGTCTGTAATTCTTATATTCCCAATCTCAATGTCCACCCTCACAGACTCAGAGACATCAATATGCCTATTTGAGAATTATAGAACACTTGAAACTTTGTGGAATATTTTTAAAAAACGAGCGCACACCACATGTTCGAGAAACAAACAACAGCTTGGAAACCAACATAACACCAGCCCTCTGTATCACGTCACAACAAATGAACTGTGGGTAATTGTGCCCATAGGCAAAGTCTGCATGAATGCGGACTTACAGTAAGGGGGCATAAATTACTTGAAGACTGTGTGAGAAGAACCACGGGCTTAACGAGAACGCGCAGGAGAAGTTATTATTTTGCACACTTTGATTCGATTATTCATCAAACATATCGGTGCATTTCTGCTTAATTATGCTGGTTTGACCAAAATAATAAATAGATTATTTGCAAAAAACCTACAGTATTATCTAGTCGGTAAGAAAAATGCTTGGACACTGACACTAAATGAGCGGTTATGGCCCCTAAACATGGTTTGCCATTGTCATATTTCACATTGTGCTGTCCTATTACTATTTATAGCATTTGAGCCCTTGCATCAGACACTCTATCACTTAGGTGATGTCATTAAAGTCTGTTAGGGTTCAGGGCTTAGGGCGAATATTGAGATTGGGCCAACCACACTTATCATTGCCTTTAGTTGTCGGGGTAAAGCTAGACCTTGAAGCCTGGCTGGACAAGTTCAAGATTCTTGCTAGCAACCATACTGAGAACCGCCAAGGCTCCAACGCGGTAACACATGCACATGATCCAAGCAAGCTATTCTTGCAGAATTACAGTATATACTGAAATACTTATAATAATTAATGAATGGCTGCTTTTCCTGAATTGCAGTGTGGACCCAACAGTGGATGTGAAATGGACTGTGAGGCAAACAGCGATGTAAGATGATTTTGATGTACTGTAACTCCATGTTGTGTAAAACATGACACTAGTGGCAACATCTAGCTAAGTGAAGCTCTACCAATCCATCTCTGTCTACGCAGGATCTTGTGTGTTATTTGATAGACGACGGTGGGTTCCTGATCATGTCCAATCAGAAGGAAGACTGGAACAAGGTGAAGTCAATGACCACTAGCTCTCGGAGCAGAGGGGGGTCTGGGAGCTAAAATAAGATGACATAAGATATTCCTTTATTAATCCCCCATAGGAGAAATTCCAGTTGATTACAACAGCACAGGGCAATATATATCATTATCAAGAGTCACAATAAAAAATAATTAAAAAATAACAATAAAAACCGTATGAACCGTATCTCTGGTGAATGTACATGATGTACACATATGCAAGCACATACA
>JAODLL010011238.1:0-23961 GCA_026546735.1 Forbesichthys agassizii | reverse complement strand
CCTGTGGTGGTCGTGCTCTGCTGCCACCTAGTGGGTGAACAAAGTAGTGTTTTTGTGTGTGTGTGTGGGTGTGTGTGTGTGTGAAACGTGCTGTCTGTCATTTAATGCAGGACCCACATGCAGGACCTACAGGAAGTGACTCAGGACCTTCACTACGAGAACTTCCGCTCTGAGAGGCTGAAGCGAGCTGGCAGGTGAGATGAGATTTGTCAAACATGTTAAACATCTTTACATTTAGGTTTTAGACTCAATAGTAGATGTTTCATCCAGAGCGACTTAACTGACTAAAACGTTAGTCTAGTAAAGGGACATTTGCAGTCACTGGATAAGAGCTATATAAGATTAAGTTACCGTTCAGTGTTCAAAGGGTATTTATTGGACACGGGGGCCCTTAACCTTAACTTAACCCACCCAACAATGTTAAAAGGTATAGTCAGCAATTGAAAGCTAATTTTAAGATAATACACTTTTCTTGTCAAATTCACCAAATATCTCCTGGCGGTGTGGGCAGCGGTGCGGAGGGATATTCAGTTAGTCCAGGGCCTATTTAATGCGTCTCTGTCCTCACAGGGCCGTGGAGGAGGAAGTCCTGGATAAGGACCAGATCCTGCTACAGAAAGAGGCTGAGGTGAAGAGACACACACACACACACACACACACACACACAAACAGTGTTTTAGCATGCTGCATTTACCTCTGAGCAGCATAGGTCAAAGGTCGGTAGATTTTGTGATAGTATCATCTCATCTGAGGCCGCATGTTTTGGACACTCTTGTGAAGAGAGGGGCAGGGCTGTCAACTGATCACCATCTGGTGGTGAGTTGGGTCAAGGGGTCGGGGAAGACTCTGGACAGACCTGGTGAGCCCAAGCAGGTAGTACGGTTGAACTGGGAACGTCTGGAGGAGGCCCCTGCCTGTGAGATCTTCAACTCACACCTCCAGCGGAACTTCTCTGGCATCCCTGTGGAGGTTTGGGACATTCAACCTAAGTAGGCAATGTTCAAAGCTTCCATTGCTGAAGCTGCGGTGGAGAGCTGTGGTCTAAAGGTCTTAGGTGCATTAAGGGGCGGTAACCCTAGAACATCATGATGGACATTGGTGGTCAGGGAAGCCGTTCGACTGAAGAAAGAGACCTTCCAGGATTTGTTATCCCAACTCTGGAAGCGGTTGCAAGGAACCAACGGGCCTGAAGGGCTACAGCCTCTGCTGTGAAAGAGACAAAACAACGGTTGTGGGAGAAGTTAAAGTTGTAAAGGGGATGTTTTGTCTTTCTTTTGACTGTATTGTTTAAATCAAAATTTTCCTGTTCTGGAATTATTGCCACCATGGTTAGGCTGTCTTGGTTTTCAGGGGCAGAAGACTCATCACAGGACTCATCACATACTAAAAAAACTGAATAAAAATGCTAAACCTTGCCTCACTGCCCCTAGTGGAGCGCGAGTGGTACTGCATCAATCAAAAACACCACACAACTTTAAAATATTTGAAGCTGCTATGCATTCAAATTGTTTTAAATGTATCTTAAGACTTTTATGGCACATTACACACACAGTCTGTCGATAAATTACAGATGAATGTTAGTTCAAATCATATCAGAAGTGCAATGTTGGCACAGCATCTTGTGGTGTGTGTGTGTGTATGTGTGTGTGTCACATGACCCAAGTATTCCTGTCAATATTATTCAGAGTGATTGTCATGTTTTACCCTACTCTAAGGAATCTGTACATAAAGTAATGATTTATTCATGAACAAAATTAATGAATTATATTGCAGCTTTAAGTGGTAAGGAACTTATGCTGAAAGTTAGTATGTATAAGTTACTTATAAATGTACTCGATGTTAATTCTTAATAGTCAGGCACACAAGTGTTTCTGGATGGACTTCATTCATGAACCCTCTGAAGTTTCATTTTATGACACTAGATGGCGATATTTATTAAGAACAGGGCCTTGATGGTACGTTTGTAGGATAACGTGATAGACCATCCTGATCTTGCGAGCTTCAGGTTTACATCGCCACGAGAATCAGTCTGGAGAGCTTCAAATCCTTGTGACTTGAGTCCGAGTAACAACTGAGCTTACCCATTCATTGTCGTACTGATGTTACAGATGTGGTGTAGGTGTGACCCCAGCGAAAGCTACAGACAGATGGCTCACTCAATCAACTGCCAAGCATTTCGTTTTTTTTACAGTTCAAACAGCTTCGATGGACGGCACCCCCGATGGACTTGTGTCTTAACAGTCCACGTGGAGTGTCCAGTCATCGACAGACCTTTGCTGGAATGTTCTTTAGACCGCTCTATGATCTGTGCGTTACGGAGAACGAGGTGACACTGAAGATGTCTTTAAGATGATCGTGCGTTTTGCTCTCCTGTGTGCTCCCCTGCAGCTGAGACGCATGCAAGAGATGATCGTTCAGATGCAGGCTCAGATGAAGATGCACGCGGACGAGTAACTGGGATGGAAGAAAGACGACAACAAAGTGCAGGACCCCAATCTCCCCCCCCCCCCCCCCCCGCCCCCTTCCACAGCCTTCTCTGAATTACCCGCCATCTTGTCGCCCCCCCCCCTTTTCCTGCTACAACACAGGGTCACTCACCCATTGCTCAGGTGTCATTGTACAAGGCCATCGAGCTGTTCATGGCTTCATGTAGTCACCGTAGCCTGGCCCCAAACACTCTATTCTGTTGTGTGTGTCCTAATTTATTTGGTGGGATTGGAAAGCATAGCGAAAAAAATCATGGTTATTTTATGGAGGGTGGAGATTGATGTGTCCTGCGGCATGTAATTTGTTGTTCTGCTGACCTGGCAAATAATAACGGTACAGAACATCAGTTGGCGCTAATGTTTTTACATAAATGTACATTTTTATCTTTATCTTCAGTTATATGTTCATGTGGCATGTTTACAGCACTATATATACATAACTATTTGTCAAATAATAATGTTTTTTACATTGTACTGTACAACAGTTTGATTTTCATATTTTGGTTAATTGTGTAATCCGATTGAGAGAGTTAACTTCATAATCCTTGGCGGTATAGAAATTGCCAATGTTCCATTTCCTGCAGTTTAGCTCGATGGGTTATTCTTCAGGGAAGTTATATTCTTACAAAGAGAAAACTAATCTGTTTACCCGTACTTATGGTATATTTGTTTAATTTTAAGTATGTTTTGGATGGGATACACAAGTCATAAACGCAATCAGTTATGTAATTTATGGCAAAATAATTTACATAAATGGTGGTTAAGAAGAATCCACAGTGACTCTTTCAACAAATGTGCCATATTTTATTTTTATCAATGAGCAATGCATTGTCTTGTTCCTGTTACTATTCAAATTGTACTGACTGAACACTACGTATCATTTTGGTGTGTACTGTGTAGTAATAACTATACTGATGTCCTCCATTGCATGACTGAGGCTTATATAAAAAAAGTCTTAATTTAATTTGAATAATATCTATGCAACTGTTGATACGACTGCTACACGGTATTTACTTTTGTAATCTCTGTCATTTTGGTCTTCTACTCAACTTGTTCTGAGCATTTATGAACAGACAGTATTAACCATATGCCTGCAAAGACCTTTTAGGAGTTCTGTTTTTGTATTTGTTCTTGAAATAAAGTTTCAGTGGAAGCCTCTGATAGAAGCACAAGCTATGCTGATCTCCTTGTTCAAATGATACTGTAATTTAAAGACACACACATGTACTTATGTAGGCCAAAAATAGGCTACGGCTGTGGAAAATATAGGACCACTGCACATTTCTAAAAATATAGTAGTATAAATATTGTAAATTAAAATAATAGAGCAAAAATAGAAAAAGTATATTAAATTAGGCCTAGGCCTACATATTACATTTAAAATAAAAATCTAAATGTAGAAATTATGAAAATCTGAGAAACTGTTTCAGTGGTCTCTAAATGTTGTTTGTGGCTGTATTATATGTTATCTCTGACTGACTGACAAATATTGAGGGTAGCTATAAGTACAAGTAAAACGTTCTGACCAACATAACTTATTTTTAATTGTGTGCGGAGGGATGTTGGAGCTGAGGCTGTGGATAGGATATCTATGATCATCATCCACACATCTTGAGGAGGTCCACGATAGACCTGCATGCAATCTTGCATAACGCGTAGTAGCATATAGAGGAGGAGGGGCTATCCGTGACGTAGGTGCCCCCGCCCATCCTCAAACCCTGCAGGCTGCGCTTTGGAAGCGACGAGCCGTCCACTCCATACCGTGTATCGAGGTGCGGTTACGATGACGACTAACATGAGATACAAAAGCCGGATCCCGATTAAAACAGGTACGCCTGCATACATTGAGGGTTACGGTAAACAAAAAAACAGACCATAGTTTATTCTAATATATTCACCAAATGTCTCTTTCTCTTCAATTGACTGGCCGTGGCTGGCTGCGCATCCACGATGCACCTGCGCCTCCTCCTCTTACCCATCCCACATGCGATGACCAGACGAGAACACGGAGGTAACATAAATCAAATGTCAAATGTATTTTTTCATTGACTGGATGCTGTGCGAAACCTCATCGCACCGCACCAAGCTTAGCTAGCTGCTACAGTCAGTGTAGCCATGATAGCAGTGCATTGTCATGTTTAGTTTTTTTCCACGAGAGTCCTGTGGATCTGTAGACGTATGTCATGTAATGCTCTAGGGCGGTCAGGGATTAAGTTTCAACCCCACTCGCACATAGGCTACATCTGGACTAGTAGAGAGACGCCAGATGAGGCGTTAGCAATAATGGTACCCAAGGTCTTGCATCCAACCCATAAAAAGGGATTGTTTGCGCATGGCAGTGATGTGTCCGTCAGGACATCGCAGGGAATGGTCGACACGACACCCAAACTGCCTGTTATTAAGCAATAAAGGTTAAGTGAGTAGCCTAGAACCCGGTGTTGCCGTTTACCTCGGCTCTACTGAACATAAAGTGGCCACATTAGCCCACAAGGGGGTATGTAGCCTATCATTTCAGCGCTTTCTCGTGTAGGGGGTTCCCTTCTCTGTCATATTGTCTGAAAATACACTTTCCATTTGATAGTTAATTTATGTTTTAGCAAATTAAAAAAATTAAAAAATATTTTAATGTAGGCCTACATTATAGCGATGGTTTAAAATCTAGGAAATTAGATAAAATAAAGAAACAACATTGGACATGTCATGTTCCCTGTTTACATTATTATTATTATTATTATTATTATTATTATTATTATTATTATTTCAAACAGATGGTCCATCATGTTTATGAAGCTGCTGAGATGAGGCACAAAGATTTACCCTTGCTTTCAAGTATTTGGAGTCTAACCAGATCCAGAGGTTGGAATGATTAAAGGTGGAATCAGTCATACTGGAGAAAGATTGTTGATCTTGATCAGAACAAAACAGCTCCCTTCAATGCCATAAGGTGCTCGCTCACAAGTCATTCCCATCCTAAATTGAACACCACGCATTGCCAAGGCTGGGATATATATTGTGTGGTGCGGTCTGCACCACTTGCTTTCTCCATTGGCAGAGCCAGGGCTGTGTTGGACACCACACACTTTTCAGCTCACACACAGGACTGGCAGCTAGCGCACTGTGAGGAGATATTTCCTGAATTTGTAACAAGTGTGTTAGCTTACAATCGCTGGCTTCACTTTTTGGTCGGTGGCCATCGCCATACATAGCCTGATCTTATCAGTAGAGTAGTGTGTTTGTGTGTGCACGCTGATGCCGTATATAGCTAATGTTGTACAGAAACTCACCACAAACGGCATTGTGTAAGAGCTTCTGGTTTTTGAACATGTCCCATTGTCACAAGCAGCATGGTGTGGTTGTGCGTGGATCCCTCTGTGACTCCAGTCTGCCCCCCTGTGGCCAATAAACACAAACAACATGAAACATCTAAATACTAACTCTTACTATAATGGCTGCCATCCACCCATCTGCCTCACCCACGCATACTGCATCTGACCCAGTGGGTCACATGTACACAGAACATGGACTCATACTCTTCACAAGCCTGGCTGTGTGGGTGGAAAAGCAGTTGGAATGAATGATAGAGAGAGGCTGTTGATTACGGACACTGACATGTTTAGGTCTAGCAATGCAATGGATCATACATTCCTAATATAATAACTTAAAAAAGCAGTGTTTATTTTCCCCCAGCAATGTTACATCCCTTATTTTATCGTCCCTCTATGTCCGTCTCTCTTCATTTCATTCTTAATACGTTGTCAGTCATTTCCTTCATCTACATTCATATTGCGTTTCCAGGCAACAGGATAACTTAAAAAACATATCCACTTGAGAAGCAAGAAACAATATATGTAATATTTCGAGTTGCCTGTGTTGGCATAGTAACCAACTAGACGTGCTGTATGGGAGTAACAAATTAGGAATCTTATCTTAAAAATAACATTTTATTTTATTTTGTATTTATAAAAAACAGTACTGTATACTGTAGGTCTACAGTAATTGGTAACACAACAATGAGGAACACACTTTTGATCATTAAAATATATAGCCTGATAGCTCTAAAATTCTTGGTTAGATGTCCAAGAGAAATAATGTACTTACTTTGAGTCGTCTGCTGTAGGTCTTCTCTACGTATTGTCTTGTTCTCATTGTACTGTAGTGTGCATCTGGTAGATTGCTGGAAAATACCTGACAGGTCAGGGGCCATGTAATGGACGTTTTCTCTGGAGAGCAACAGGCAAACAGACGTGTTTCCATCCACTTATTTCCTCCATTTCAGAATTCAGATGCATATTTGCAATCCCCCCCCCCCTCCCCACCCATGCTGCCCTTGAGGCCTATTTTAAACACACACACGCATGCACACATGCACACACACATACACGCACACACGTGAACTTTCACTGCCCCAGATGGGACCACTGACCCTCACCCACTCCCAGTTTAGACCGGCTGCGAAGCTGGAATGGGAGTATTCAGGGCAAGGGACACCCTGGGGGTTGTCTCTGCATGAGGGAAGAGAGAGGGTTTGGTCCAAGTAGGCTGCCAGTGACCCTGCCCTTATAGAACAATATCTCACACAGTAATATGCTGTGTATATATAGGGCTGTGTATTGGCAATAATCTGGCGATACAATACGTTTTACGATACAGGGGCCACAATTATTATATATATATTGCAATACTGTAAGCAAGGCGATGTATTGTGATCTCTAATTTGTGGAAAACTCATAGCAATGCTAATGTGTGGTGTCGCTGCAATAAAATATGGAAATTAGCTTTAAGATAAATCTGGTAACAAGGATCTTTCCTCTTTTTTGAGGTTAATGTACATTATCTCTTTTACAGAGTATTCTTTTTTTTTAATCGATACCGTGATTTAGAGAATCGATACAGTATCGCGCACCATAATATTGCCATGCTCGAGTGTTATGCTATTTTCTTACCACCATATGTATATAGATATAGTCAATTCACCGATAATATATCAGTGTTAACAGTTAACTTCATGTCTTATTTTATTGGTGCGAAACCATAATCTGCCAATAGGGTGAGATTTTTTTCCTCTTGATTCCATAAAGTTTCATCAACGACAGAACACTGCTGCTCTCTCTGCTGCTATCAAGGACACTGAGAGACCTGTGCGAAAAGTCCACTGAGCACATTTTGCATTGAGACACGTGCGATTGGCTTTGGAACATTCCTTTGTGATGGAGATGGTGAGGTCAGGTGTTTCTGCCTCTCGGTCTGTTCTGCCCGTGCGTTTGTGTGTGTGTGTACATTCATGCATGCACGTAGAAAAGTGAGTCATTTTCATTTAATTCTATGTCTATGGCTTTTCAGTTCCACATTAGTTGCAATACCTTCCATGCCTTGACTTGGAAAAGCTTTTGGAAAATCACACAAGAGTGACCCAGAAAGCGGTTTAAAATAAATGCTAATTTTGGGATTAGGTGTTTTGAAGGCCCGAATAAGACATTTGAGACATAATCCAGTGAAAGAAATGAAAGACTTTAGAAAAACCTCTAACTGAAAAAAGAAAGAAATAGGCTACTATAAAATGTGACTAATTAGCTGGATAATGGTGGTCTTGTTTGTATCAGGAATGCTACGTTAATTTTCTTTTCCAGTTGGTTCTTTATAGACCAGAACTATTACTCTACAAAATGATATCCACCTCCCATATTGCCATTCCATCCTCTTACAACATATGCTAATGCTAGGATATGTTAGCCGAGAATACCTCACTGGACCACCACAGCATCGTTGTGAGAGCTGGTGGAACAACACACAAAAGAGCCATAGACAGAAGACACACACCATAGGATTTCACGGTCTAGCTTTAATCATTTCTACTGCACACCCAATGTGTGTTTTTCTCTCACACAAGCCTATCATCACTCCATCCTCTCTCATGTCTGCTTTGTGGCTCATAGCTTGCTGCGTGTAGCTCAACCGCCACTGGAAGGCGCATTCATGCTTAATGGTGTGAAAGGCATCTTGCTGTGAGCTGTATGTAAAGGTCACGGATAAAGACTAGAATGTCTTGACTGCTTTACCGCCTGTCTCTATATAATGGCTTGAGCAACAGCACAAAATGAATGCACTATTCTTATATATTCTTAATATTTTACACCTTTAATAGAGCAGCAAATAACAATTTTCAATGTAAAGATATAGTGGAGTATTATTGCACCCTGAGCAGAGAATGACATCACATACCTACTACTCCTCAATACTTAAAACTGTTCTGTTCTGCCACTTTACGTGGCTTTGGGTACAAACAAAAGCCGGCTAAATTATCTAATTGTCCAGACACCGTCTGTCTCAGTAATTGTCACTGTGGCCTTTTCAGAGCTGTATTTCTCTAGCATCGTACACAACTTAAAAGGAAGAACCCAATTGGCTTCTGCTGATTAGGCGGCTGATGTCTGGATCACTGCCTCTGTTTGCCTTGAACCTAACGACAGACAGGCGAACAAATAGCCTGTAGCTCCAGTAGCAACTCAGTCTGGAGGCAAGCCACCGTGATTTTACTTCCAGATGAAAGCAGGATTAAGATTGACAGAGACTGGCCGGAGCTGTGATGCGAGCGACTACGTCTGTAGCTCCCTGCCCATATGGGCCTGGGAGACCTGCGTTCGAATCTGACCCACAGTCATTTCCCGATCCTTCCCCGATATCTCTCTCCCACTCGCTTCCATATCTACTGACTAGTCCTAAAAAACTATACAGAAAAGAGGATTGACGTTGACATTTATTGGCAGGGGTTCTGTGTACTTAGAAAGAGAGATAGAAAATAACACAGTTGCATCTCAGGCAAGCTTCTGACTCCCTGGTCCCTATGTTAATGTCCTGGTAATGACCCTGACTGATTTGCCTTTTATATGCTCTGCACCTGTCACAGAGCCCCCCCTCCCTGGAGCTGGAGTTAGCTGGAGATAGCCAGAGAGGTATAGCACTTGGACCTGACAAGCAGCAATGAGTCAGCAATGTTTTCTATTCTATTCTATTCAATTTTATTCTATTCAATTTCTATTTTGCGCTATATTGTCAATGGATGTAAACTTGTGTCTTATTGGCCTAGTGGTTGTCTCAACAGAGCGGCAGTTGGTAGATCGGGGCAGTAAGTGATCCAGAAGTCGCTGGTTTGAATCCCGTTAACTCCTCACCAAGTGTCGATGTGTCCCTGAGCAAGTCACCTAACCCTTAAATTCTCCCGGTGGTCAGGTGGCGCCATCACCATCGGTGTATGAATGTGTGTTTGTGTGGGTGAATGTGAGATAATACTGTACAGCGCTTTGAGTGGCCGGAAGGTTAGAAAAGCGCTTTATAAAATGCAGCCCATTTATCATTCAATATAACATCAAAAGAATGAGAGTGTCAGACAATGTCCTGAGGTGCGTTCAGAATTGGCGAACGTTTGTGAATGTTTGCAAACATATTTCAACAGTTTTGCCTTTGCATTGTGTTCGCCAGGAACGTTTGCAAACAAAAGCAAACGGTTTGAGGAGGTAGTTCTTGGCCAACACACGTTGAAGCTGGACGAAGGGTGACGGTTTAAATCTAATATTTCTGGAATGTTCACAGAAATCGTTCAAAATTCAAGTTCAAAGCGAACATGTTCAAAGCAAACATGTTCTTCACGAACGTTCGCAATGGTTCTGAACGCAGCTCAGATCTAACTATCTGAAAGTGTCTTTGCACTAGAGCGCGTTTTGAGAGCTGGGGGCAGATGGAGACCGATGCTGAAGAGAAGGAGGTGTTGTAGGGGGGGGGGGGGGTGGTAGCTAGAGGCTATTGTGAAGACATCTGTTCTTTTCTTCTATTCAAATGCCCCCTTTCCCAACACCACCAACTATTTGCTTTAACTTCACCACGGTTCACCATGACTATATGACCACGTCTAACCCTCCGGCCAGCTCACATGGATTCACTGCCATATTTAAGTCCTGTTGTGAAAGCCATACAGTTACAACACCCTTTACTGCCACCGTGGTCCTTGTCCAGTGAGGAAAGGCTGTTGTTTATCATTACTGAAAGAGTGTGTCACAGGGGTTGTCGGTAGTTTAGTTTGCCACCTGCTCTGTCGCCCCCCTGTGGTGTATGCTCTACAACCGTATCTGTACGTGGCATCATAATAGGGGTGTGCTTGCATACTGGGAAAACAGAACGCCCCCCTATTTCATTTCCACAAGAAGTAGCTTCGTCTAAACTCTGGAGTTTCCCCACATCAGTTACAACACACAGAGACACACCCATATAGCACACGCACCCACGCACTACGCATATAGGCGAAGGCAAACGCTAACAGCCCAGCCATCGTCAACATCACATCTGGGAACAATTGTGCCCAGCCTCAGCCACAAAAGAGGCCCCCTTTCACCTCTTAAATGTGCTCCTTGGCTACCCACGAACCCTCTGCACGACTAATATTCTCTTTATAGCATAGTCTAGACACACCTGAGCGCTCTATTCAACTCGTAGAGACACACAAACATGTTTGGATTGACAGTGTTGTTCTGTTGTGACGCGGTGACGAGGCGATACTACATGTTCTAACATGTAGTGAGCGGGAGACATTTTAGTGCCTCTGTTTGTCGAGCCTTATGAGCAGTATGTTGTGTTGTGTTGGAACAGGCTCTTTATTTGTATTGTTTGACTATATTGTCAGTGTGGATTAACTGTCTGTGTGTGTTAACTGTGGCTATGTATTCTGCACCTTCCTCATCTCTACCGTTTTGTCATGTGGTTATTTCCCAACTGTTGCAGGCAGGGAGGGGATACAGGGCGGATGAATGAGTTTGTTTCAGACCTTTGCAGCCCCCCCCTTCCTCCGTCCAACCACCCTTATTTCCTTCCTCCCTCAAATTGCTACCTCTTCTTCCTACAGTTCTCCTACCACTCACCCCTCTCTCTCTCTCTCTCTCTCTCCCCCCATCTCCTCTCACTCACTGCCACTGTCTCTCGACCGGGAGAATTCCTCTCTCTGCCTGTCCTGACAAGGTGCCCCGGGGGCCGCAGGCGGGGGGGCAGAGGGGGAGGGGCTCACCAGGAGGGGGAGGTCTGCTGGGCGTGGGTTATTTTACGGCGCAGCGTTAAGTGAGAGGGAG
Source organism: Forbesichthys agassizii (assembly GCA_026546735.1). Taxonomy (NCBI): domain Eukaryota; kingdom Metazoa; phylum Chordata; class Actinopteri; order Percopsiformes; family Amblyopsidae; genus Forbesichthys; species Forbesichthys agassizii. The sequence continues at coordinate 12,365 of JAODLL010011238.1, read as the reverse complement.
CGTACAGTCACCAACCCCCCCCCCCCCCCCCTTCCCACCCCTCCCCTCCCCCGCTCCCCACACTCCTCCCAAGGTGGTTGCGCTACGTCCCGGACTGCCGGGCTGCCTCTCTGGGACCAGAGCTATTTTTGGTCTGTCTCTGGCCTGGCGCGGTGTAGCATGGACGCCATCATGCTCCAGGAGAAACTAGTGGAACGTCTGCTGTGCCCACGAGTGAGAACGGCCAGACAGAAGGTAATAGCGGCGCTGCAGGCACCAGGGAGTAATACCGTGGCGAATGCGTAGAGGGGGAAGGAGGTTTGTGGATCTCCGCAGACACCCAAATAGAGCATCGGTCGCTTGGAACTAGATTGAGACACATTTCCCACACACACACACACACACACACAGTATAACATAGAGTACCTATTGTTACTGTCAGCAGAGTTGATATTCTCTCATGTGTGGAACTGTTTGGATTGCTTTGTTGCCTGCGTGCATGCTGACAGGTTGACATGTTTAATCTGCGGATTGGCTGACGCTGAATGATGCTCGTGCCCTCACACACATTGTGTGTGTGTGTGTGTGTGCGTGCGTGCGTGCACAAATACGCTGTGATTTATGTGTAGATTTCCTCGTACTGGTGCTCTGTGTTTGTGAGCCGGAGGGGGCTGTCGGAAATGCCCATGGCAAGTTATGACAGCTTATACAGACGCTCGCTGTGTGTTGGGCTTGTCTGTTTGGAACATAAAAAGAGCCTTTCACAGCCGCTCAATGAAGCTTCTGTCTGTACAACTGGGGTCCTGGCCCCTGGCAGCCTGCGGCCGGCCGGACTCCGGAGAGTGTATTCACGTTCACGCATGTCGATGGGCTGAGATTGGGAGTGTGGGAAAAAAAAAGAAAGAAAACGACGACGAAAAATAACCCTTTTTTGCCAAATGCGACTACAGTTCAGTGCAGTGAGAGTTTGCAGTCCTGGGTTGGTGCGTCTAGGTTTCTCTGTGTTTTAGGAGGTATTTATTCTCGGTGGAATGCCGGGCGCGTACGTTTCCGCTCCGTGGTAGTTATTATAGAAGCGGTCTGTTTGCTGTGGGTGATTCTGCTGCGCTGGGAACCAGCCTGATTTTACATTACAATATCTTTGTGCCTCTGTTTGATTGATGGGCGACACTGCACCTGAAACAAGAGCTCTCACAGTAATCTTGCATCTTCTCTCTCTCTCTCTCTCTCTCTCTCTCTCTCTCTCTCTCTCTCTCTCTCTCTCTCTCTCTCTGGTCATGAACAGTAGCCTATACAGTATTCATATTAAGGCAGTTTGTTGATGAAACGTGGCACTATTTCTTTCCCCCATTTTTCCGTCATAGGAGAAGCAGTATGTGGGCTTTGCCACGCTTCCCAACCAGGTTCACAGGAAGTCTGTCAAGAAGGGATTTGACTTCACACTGATGGTAGCAGGTCTGTTTGTCCTTCTTAATACGGCTGTAGATGGTTTTTCAGAATAAATGTCACTTTGCTCAGTGTCTTAAGATATTATATTTATATTTTATATTTCTGTTACTTCTGGAATTATTTATTTCTTTGCCCATCTTCCTCTTTGTCTCTGGTTGTGTGCGTGTTGCAGGAGAGTCCGGTATGGGGAAATCCACCTTGGTCAACAGTCTGTTCCTTACTGATCTCTATAAAGACAGGAAGCTACTTAATGCTGAAGGTGTCCTCTTTCATCTCTTTTAAATAGAAGTAGAAATGACATATAATATAATATACAGTCAAATATGTTTTTTTATGTTGTTATTATTGTTGTTGTTGTTGTTGTTGTTATTTTTATAATTATATTAATAATAATATTTAATGTTGTTAATTAAATATACGATTTGTAATAACTGCCAGGTTTGCTACATTCACCATGAGCTCTGTCAAGTGTCCTGTCCAACCCTGCCTTTGCAGAGCGTATCAACCAGACAGTGGAGATCATCAAGCACACGGTGGACATCGAGGAGAAGGGCGTGAAACTCAAACTGACCATCGTGGACACACCGGGCTTTGGAGACGCCGTCAACAACAACCAGTGGTGAGCTAATGCAAGCTAACGCTCACTTAGCCGTGATGCGGCTCGGCTACGGTCTGCCCGCTTGTCTTGGAATGGGCCGGTGATGTGGGGTGTGTGTGTGTATGTGTGTGCGTGCGTGTGCACACGTCTCTGCGTATGTCCGTGTGTGTGCGTGCATGCGTGTGTGTGTCCTAGCTGGAAGCCCATCACAGACTACATAGATCAGCAGTTTGAACAGTACTTCAGAGACGAGAGCGGTCTGAACAGGAAAAACATTCAAGACAACAGGGTCCACTGCTGCCTGTACTTCATACCTCCCTTTGGCCATGGGTAACGCAACAAACACACGCGCACGCACCCACACACACACGCGCGCTTGCTTACATAGACGCCCTCACACACAAACACACACGCACGCACGCACACACACACACACACGAACACGCACGCATGCTCACACACACGCACGCTCACACGCACGCTCGCTTACACACAGACACACTCACACACAAACACACATACATGCACGCACACACACACAAAAACACACACATGCACGCACACACATACACACACATACACGCACACACACACAAAGGAAAGCTCTCACGACACTGACGGCTACGTGAAATTACACATCACATGTGTAGAGCTTATGGTGTCATGGCAACACAGTGACACCAGTCCCCACCAACACCAACACTACACCAAGCAAGCACCATTGTCACCTCAGAATGCCCCCCGGGTGGGGCAAACACCATTTTACAGGAAACGTTTTATGTATTTTCAAAATTAAGACTAAAGAGGTCTTCAACAAGGGGTCCGGGACCCCTAGGAATTCCTCAGAGGTACTGCAGGGGGTCTTCTAAATTATTTGATTCCAAACATTTTCTTTCAAAACCTAAAATGTCAGACAATATACATGAACATAAATACAACGTGTGCTATAAATATATAAATGTCAATAATTATTGTATTGGCTTAGTTAATGGCTACTTTTATACATGACATTATAGGTTGCCCTACATATTATTGTTGGCCCGACAACTAAATATTTTATAGCGTGTGATAGGAGGTCCCTGTGCCGTGTTTCTATCAGCCAAGGGGTCCTTGGCCCGAAAAACGTGTAAATATTATGATTATTTTTGCACATCATCCTAACCCACACCGCGAAGCTAATGGAGAAGCGGTCAAGATAAAGGATGGATGGATCTTTTCCCACATTGGATGTGTAGCATTTCTGAATAAAGCATTACATCTGAAACCATTCTGGTTTTTCCATTCCCGCCTCTGCAGCCTGCGGCCGGTGGACGTGGAGTTCATGAAGGCCTTACATGAAAAGGTGAATGTGGTTCCCCTCATCGCTAAAGCGGACTGCCTCACACCGAATGAGATCAAGAAGCTTAAAGACAGGGTGAGGCCACTAATGGCATGCTGAAGTACAATTAGGCATACTGTTCACTTTAGTGTATGCAATACATGAATTGCTTGCTTGGGTGCGTGTGTGTGTGTGTGTGTGTTCAGATACGGGAGGAGATAGAGAAGTTTGGCATCAAGGTGTACCAATTCCCAGAGTGTGACTCCGACGAGGACGAAGAATTCAAACAGCTTGACAAAGAGCTGAAGGTGAGATGACAAGAACCCCAAAGCACGGCAGGCTACAAGCGTGCTCTTGTGCTAGACGCCTATCTCCCCAAATGCACCACTACAGCTACCCGCCGTATATTAGATGCACCGTGTGGAAGAGCAAAGCGAGACTGAGAATCAACGCCACGCCCCGCATCCCCCCCCCCCCCATTCCCCCGTGTGCTTCTGTGCAGGAGTGCACCCCGTTTGCGGTGATCGGCAGCAACACAGTGGTTGAGGCTCGAGGGCAGAGGGTGAGAGGAAGGCTGTATCCCTGGGGCATCGTGGAAGGTGCGTTCAAGAGCTCTGTGTCTTGACGCGTTCACTCAAGCGCTAATATTAAGTATTGGGGCGCTTTCACACACCTGGCTCGTTTTTAGCGGTTGAATTGAAACGAGGAGCACCTACGCTCTCTGTTTTGGAATAAACCAAGCGGACCGAGACTGTTTGGGTTCTCGGTGCGTTTCCAAACAAACTCTAGAGCGGTTAGTTTGCAGTGAGAACGCAGTTGCCCCATTGAAGCGGGACAACTCGCTACAACTCAAAGAATGGCTACAGGAACAATTGTCGCCATTTGCTCACGAACCCACATCCAGAAAGTAGCTGAGTCTCTCAAAATATGGCAAAAATCAAACTCTACCAATACTACGACAACCCAAATCATGTTTACAAAGCCATTGTTTACCGGCCCTGGTTAAGGGTTCTGTTCTTCTCAAAACAAACCCGGGGATGCACAATTCTCCGATATCGATTCAAACCCGGACCCAGTGCAACACAAACAAAGCATAGGTGTGAAAGCGCCCTTGAGAAAAACACAGCTCCCCGGTGCGTGCTGACATACGCCTTTCCTGCTCAGTGGAGAACCAGTCGCACTGTGACTTTGTCAAGCTGAGGAACATGCTGATCCGCTCGCACATGCACGACCTGAAGGACGTGACCTGCGACGTGCACTATGAGAATTACAGGGCCCAGTGCATACAGGAGATGACCAGGTGCGTGTGTTCGTGCATGTGTGTGTGTGTGTGCGTGCGTGTGTGTGCGTGCGTGCGTGTGTGTGCGTGAGCGTGCATGTGTGTGTAAATAAAAGATATACTTAGAAAGTGCATTACGATTAGGGGTATAAAGTTAGATTATATGCATCATAATAATTTTGTTGTAGTTTTGTGATTTTGCAAGCAACATTTCCCAAACGACTATTGTCTATTGTTCTCTATAATAATAGAAATGATTATTATAATAACAACATTGATAATATTGTTATTTTGCATCATGCAGTGGCTCCTCTGCTTTGCTAGTTTGTACATGCATTACAGTATACTTCCACTTTCACAAGAGGGACGCGTGTTTGTTACATCATGTTTTGGACCTCAGAAACTCAGAAAACTTTTCCGTTTCGTAATTACAGAATGTCCCAAGAGTAGCGAATCAACTTGTATTTTCAAGGGTCAGATGGGCCTTTGTTTAGGAAAACAACTATTAACACGATTAAAGCCACAATCTGTCAACATAATGGCAAGGCCAAAAATGTCTGCTGCACTGTACTGTCATCTCTCCAGTAAACTATCTCAGGACAACCGCATGGAGAGCCCCATTCCCATCTTACCGCTGCCCACGCCTGATGCCGAAACAGAGAAGCTCATCAAAATGAAAGACGAGGAGGTATGAATGAAGCACAGAGTTAGAATGGCGCTGGAATGGAATAGCTGTTTCAACATGTGGAGGTTTGCTTTGCTGTGGTGGAGTTTCACAAGAGGCCTCTCACAATGCGCCTAAAGGGTCCCTGGCATAACATGTAATGTCATTGTGTAAAGCAAGTCAGATTTGGCCCCCGGGTGTGACATTATTTTAGGGTTGTAACCAATCAGTGTTTCTATCCTATCGTTCTATTCATCGTCATTTAAAACACACACACACACACACACACACACACACACACACACTAATTAAACAAATTGTAATTTTTGGAATGGACTTGACAATTGAATACTTCCAATGTAAAATGAATCCATTTACATTTCAGTTGAAGGAGATGGGTCATATGGTGTAAATGCTGTACAAACGCAAAATAACATGCCCGATATTTAACATCAATCTGGCATCTATTTTACAGCTGAAGAGAATGCAAGAGATGTTGACCAAGATGCAGCAACAAATGCATGAGAAAGACCAGTGAAGTCAATGCTTCAGCACCACCTGCTGTGTGGAGCTTGAACTACATCCAGACTCTAAAACATTCAATTTTCACCACAAGACATGGATTAATTGTGATCGTAACGACTGTAAATGGATATTTTATCTGGTGTTTTGTATATTTTGTCAGCCTGGCAAATTGTGCTGTTGGTGGGTATTTTTCTGAACCTTTGCCCATTTTTGAGCCCCTTGCTGTGGTTAATAGTCTTAACATATAATATAAGTGCATAATATAAATAACTGCTCATTGGATCTAATTTATAAATGCAATGCTTAACTTTTTGGATATTTCATCAGGGTAAGAATATGTGTGCTACAAAGTGATTTGTACATCAGCGTAGGTTGTTGGTGAGGTGATAGATATTGTTTATTTTAATTTTATATTAATGTTTCTGTATGTAAGTGCTTATACAGTGTGTGTGGTGTGTGTGCATGTGTGCGTGAGTGTGTGCCATGCTATAAATATTGTTAGGCTATATAGGTCCATCCAAAAAGTAATATATCTTTGCATAATTGCTACAGTATATTTGCCTTAGCTGAATGGCATGAATGGCATGAACAGATAACGAAAAAAATATTTTATTTTCCTCTATTTTTGGTCTGCGACCTGTTCATTTTATTTTTATCGTAGCTAATCAGAACCTTTCCCTTCTGATTTGTGTTTCCATTTGCTAGCCTTGAAACGCACTTATTGCCAGTGGCTAACTGTGAATTAAGGGCCTGTGACAAATAACGGCCTAGCAAAGGGCTGCTATAGACAGTGCATGTGCTAGCATGCCGCAGTTGCTCACACATATAGACATGGTCCTATTTGGACGGCCTCAGAGCTAATTCCTTCTATTTGCTATAAAATGCATTATGACCTATGCCTTGTTACCACCAATGGACAGTGTAATATTGACCTTTAACGAGAAGCAAACGCTATACAGCCACTGTGGTATACTGTATAAGTTTGTCTGGAACAGCTTTTCCCTATATTTGGAAATCAGTGTGTATGAGCGTGCGTTTGCAACGAGTATACAATGTGCAGGTTTTGGTGTGTGGGCGTGTCCCCCTCTAACCTATAAGGCTGTGATCTCCATCTGCTTGAGCGGTGTTGCCAGTAGGTGTGTTCAGCCAGCTAGGATGGCATGACCAATAAAAATACTTGATTCCCATAATCACAACGTTGTGGGTGTAGCCTTTGTGTTTGTATTATTTTTAAGGTACCTCTGATGATGACATGTTGCTGTCATTATGTTAACATAATGTTTTCTGATGACTGTGCTCATCGGCCACTTCTGTAAATGTGCCTATGTTTCGTGGTTAAACAGGCTGGGAACCTGTTTAACCTGGGAACCAACCGGTGCCAGGCAGGCTGGCAGAAAGCTGTACCAACTGCAGGGATGTAGCCTGTTGAGTCCATGAAATGTTTAATAATAATGGCTGCATCACAAATGTATCACTGACAACTAAACATCCGCTGGCCTGCTGGTCAATATAAAGCTTTGGCTCAACTGTGTAGCCTATTGCCAATGTCAAACATGAAGGCTGCCTATTTGTAGGCTACCCTTTATCTGTTTATGACATTGCTATTTGTATAAGCATATATTACTGACATTTACCTTATTCTGCTTCACATTAAATATATTACAGTGTATGCTATTTTAAGCCTATTGAGTTTGTAATAAACTAAACATTCGCTGGCCTGGCAAAAAAAGTAACAGCTTTTAATATTTAGTGGGTTGTTGTTTTTTTTGTTTTGTTTCCCCACTGATCTGTTTCCTTGTGCAAATGTAAATATCTATGCCACCATGCATTTAAAAATGGTTCCTGAGTATTTTTGGTCTTTACTTTCAATGTGTTCATGTCTGCGCATGTGCGTAGCTCTGTGCTTTCACTTATGAGACTTATCAGTGCGGGCCAGCTGTTGGACCAACGCACTGTGTTCATCAGAGACATATAATCCCCTCGAAGGAGCTTCCCTGCATGGACGCGTACAGCACGCAAGGTAACAAACAATTCAAGACTTAATTCAGTTGCATTGTCACAAACAAACAGTCTTTAACTAAGACCTTGTAAATCAGTTGCATTGTAGATTGTTTCTTTGTAGGTTATTTGAAGATGTATGAAGAAAAAGAACAACAATTTCTAAACACTACATTGTTTTGGTATTGCCAATATTAGTGTAGGATTTCTAGTAGGCCTACTACAAAATACGCCGATAAGCTCAAACAATATGACCACGCATATGAAGCGAATAACATTGATTATCTCGTAATGCTGTGTTAAATGCTTTAAGCGCGGCCAACGTGTTTAGACAAGACGGCCAAAAACGAATGGGTCAGAGCATCTAGGCGGCGGGTGGTGGTGTTACGAGCCTTGGCGATTATTATGATTATGATAAAGTTCATCTGAGTAGCCTATTGACAATGTCAAACATGTAGGCTGTTTACCTGTAGGCTACGCTGTATCTGTTTATGACATTGCTATTTGTAAAGGTAGGTATGTTTGTGACATTTACCCTACTCTACACTTTACACTACTATTCAATATAGTGTGTATGATATTTTAAGCCTATCGAGAGCTTAGTTTGTAATACATTTTTATATTATATTAATAATATAATCCTCTACTTTCAGGTTAGGTTATTGAGCTTGTGTTTTCTTTTACTGTTACTTTCCCAGCAGTCAAGCTGTGTTCAGTGAGCTCTTTAATGGTTTCTCTACAATGTGTCATCAGGGTATCTCTCTCTGCCACATTGGGTATCCTTTACTAACGGACGTCCTGTTCAGTTCATATCCCGTATTCTGATATGGCATCTATCTGGCTGCCATTCAAAGTATTTAGATATTGTTGTGTGTTTGTGTTGTGCTTGTTTTAACTGACAACATAACAGATAACATAATAATAAATGGACTGCATTTATATAGCGTTTTTCTAACCTAACAGGCCTTCTCTCCTTTCCTCCACAGCGGCAACAATGACGACTAAAGGACTTGTGCTACTGTGTCTGCTCCCGATCTTGGGGGTCAGGGGTCAAATGTCATCGTCGTGCCCCCGCCCTTGTTCCTGCGAGCGAGGACGTGTGGACTGCAGCAACAGGGAGCTCACCACCTCCTCGCTGCCCGCCGAGTTCCCCCCCGACACCACGGAGCTCAGTCTCCACGACAACCTGCTGACGACCCTCCCCAACGGGCTGCTGGACTCGCTGGCCTCCCTGCACTCCGTCTCTCTCCACGGCAACCCATGGGCGTGCGACTGCGGCGTGCTCTACCTGCGTGCGTGGCTGCGGCGCCAACCCGACAACAACAACATCGACGACCGCCGCGCTCACCTGAACGTCAGCTGCAGTTCCCCTCCGGGCCTGCGGGGGAGGCTGGTGGTGTACCTAACAGAGGAGGAGGTGCTGGAGACGTGCCACTACTGGTACTGCGACCTGGCGGTGGCATCGCAGGTGTGCCTGTTCGTGTTCGTAGTGGTGCAAGCGCTGCTGCTGGTGGCCGTCATCGTGTTCCTGAAGAGGTTCGAGAAGTTCTCCAAGGAGGCCCGGAGGACCACGGAGGAGAGCCTCGCGGGCGGGGAGGGCCTGCTGGCCAACGAGTACGAGCCCGTGAAGGGATAGCAGGCACGGGAGCTGGTTGTTGAGTGGCTTTCTAATATATGCCTGTGTCTCCCGTAGCCCTGCCCCGATGACGAGGATGTCTTAACAGATGCTTTTGTAGAATGACTGATTAAAGGTACAATCCTTGTTTTGCCTTTGTGTGTGTGTGTGTGTGTGTGTGTGTGGTGCTGTTGTTGGGAGGTGGGTGTGGGGAAGTAGAGATTAGTGCCAGCCACTCAGCACTTGGGTGCACAAGGGGCATGCAGTCAGTTTCATTCCAAACCAATGTTGTTTTTGTAATGCTGGCTTCAACCACAAGAGACATTTTAAGACGCACTTCATAAATTGCAGTTACCTTGAGGATCACAAACTGATTCATTAAAATATTTGTACATGTTCTTGGAAGACTGTGTGTGCATTTGTCATAAAAATATATTTTGTAAATATATTTTAAAAAATTCCTTTTTATTTTAGGGCTTACAAATTAAACATGGAAGTTGGGATAACTGTAATTTGAACTTTTGTCTTTTTATATTCTACAAATAAACATCTTATTTCACAGCATTGTTGTGGATTTTGTTTTCCATTGACACATTTTATACCATATGAGTAATACCATTTTATTGTATCTGTTTGACTTTTAAATCTAGGCTGAATAAGTAGCCCATCATTGTATGCTACAATGATCTCACCACTAGCAACATTCTATTTACATTAAATAGATTATATATATATATATATGGCATTAAAGACACACTGAAAGATTTTCTGTCAAGCTAAAAATGAATGGCATATACCGTAATATTAACAGTAGGCTAAGAAGAGTAGCCTACTCTTATGTCAACCTACTGAAATAGTTCTTATTTTGATAGCGGAACCATAAGCGCGGAACACTTCTACGGTTAACTTGTTTTTTTGACGGAGCATATATTCTAATGGAACATTAACTGTTTACACGTGAGATTTGTACTGGTCTTTTGGTGTTCTTAATTGAAAATTAAAGGTTTGTCATTTATATCATGTCAATTTTCTATAAATCAAACTGACGAATAATTATTTCAGAATTACATTTTACAGCTAGCATAGTATGCATTTTAAATGATAGTATACTTTTGTGTTGGCTATGTTAACAATTTTATCGAGTGAACATCGCATTCACTTCTCATCATCAACAATTCACAGATGGGGAGACTAAGAAAAAGACACAATTGGAAGGGAAGACAGCAAAGTGACAATAATCAATCGACAGATGCTGTCAAGTCAGATGTGGTAGTCGAACTGGAAGGTAAGCAAGTGCAGAACTTTTCTTAGAGGGCTTTGCGTCAGAAACGTCATGAAATAACCCCATTTGACCCTAATAGATGAAGGCGATCTGAAGGGTGTGGATAAGTGCAATGTTCTGGTCCTACCGTCTACAAAAGCAAAAAAGGACAAAGTCACTGAGCAGCGTGTCTCAAAGAAACGTCCCCTCACTAAGAAGCAAAAGAAACTGCTGCAGAAAGTATTGGAGCAAAAGGAGAAGAAAACAAAGGTAAACTGGTATTTTTATTCTATAATTTGCTATGCTAAATACATAAATAGTTTGACACTAGGGATGCCTGTGTCCATAAATTGACAACGAGCTACCAGACATTATTACATGTTCAGTACTAGGACGCTACTGGTTATAACAATTATTTATAATGAGAAATAAAAAACGTCTGTGGTTAAGTTTATCTTCCCAAATTTGCAAATACTTATTGTGTGTGTGTATATGTGAAATTAATCAATTTATGGTTTTTGACGAAAGTGAATTGAAATGTACATCGATGCTTTAAGTCATCTTTATTGCTGAATTGGCTTTACAGATTATAACCTCTGGCTCAAAGGCACTGTCGTTTAACTGATTGTTGCCTGTTAAGTGTTTGAAGAAGGTGGTGCTGTGTATGTCAACATATAACACATGTCTAAACACTCACTGCATGTTTACTGTTCTCTAATGCAGAGAGCAGACATTTTGATCAAACTTGCTGAGGTCCAGCTCCAAGAGTCAGAACTCAAGCTACTGTACACCACCTCCAAGCTGGGCACCGGAGACAAGCAGTACCAAACTAAACAGTATGTGTACATGTAGGCATTTTATTTCAACAGTATTTCATCAAATCCCACTTATCTTTTTTCATGTTGGGAACACAATGGGCAAGCTGAGCCTTCAGCCATGGTGGCGATTGAATATAAAGGTGCAGGCTAATAATTAAATTATGAAATAAATACAATTGGACTTTTCAAGTGAGCTACACAGATTTTTTTTCCCCCTAGTCGCTGAAAATATTCCCACTTATGTGAGAATATTCGTGATTGGACATTGACCACAATACGGTCATTGTCGGGATTTCACATGACGATGAGCGATAATGTCATATAACGTTCCATCTTTACACACATGAGCTCATCAAGCAGTAGTGCGGTTAGTGGGCGGGGCCTGGGAGGGCGTCTGACTAACAGATGTGTTTTACGTCGTCTGTCTCATTGTAAGGATGGTAGATGAAGTGGAAGACGGAGGCCCCGGGCCGAAGATCAGCAGCCTGAGTGGAGCAAACAGGAACAGGAAGAGGAAATGGAAAGGAGAAGGAGAGGAGGAGGAGAGTACCGATCTGGACACCTCCTCCTCGGAAGATGACGCGGACGACGACGGCGGGAAAGAGGAGTTGAGGGCTTGTGACTCTAAGGGAGCCGACGCGTCCGTTACTTCAGAGGAGAACCAGGAGGTGAAGACAGAGGTGGAGGAGGTGGTGGAGGTGAAGCCGTCAAACCTGAACAGTGTCAAAAAGCCATCTCAGCCGGCTGTCTTCATTCCAGTGGACAGACTGCCAGAAATACAGGTGAGTGTGTGTGTGTGTGTGTGTGAGAGAGAGAGAGAGAGAGAGAGAGAGAGAGAGAGAGAGAGAGAGAGAGAGAGAG
>JAODLL010011228.1:17873-29746 GCA_026546735.1 Forbesichthys agassizii | reverse complement strand
ACCAGCGCTATAATGCCTAGCATGTTGTGTTGCAGCACCAGCGCTCTAATGCCTAGCATGTTGTGTTGCAGCACCAGTGCTATAACGCCTAGCATGTTGTGCTTCTGTTGCAGCACCAGCAGCAGGTGATGGGAGCCATAGAGAGAGCCAAGCAAGTCACACCCCCAGAGATGAACTCCATTATACGGGTAAACTGGGTACACCAGCGTCTCACAGACAGTGAGGCCCAATGCCCGTATTACCCCCCTGGGGATCAGTAACGTCCCGTTGTGTCCCCCTCCACGTCACGGTGTAAAGAGCCATTCTGGCCGCTCTCTGCATCGCACACGGGACTGTTTGGTTTGGAAGTGATCACTTGTTCAGTGTGTTGCCTGTGACTTTAAAGGTCCAGTGAGCTGTTTGTGTGTTACCACGAGAGCAGCGCTGTCCTCCTGACACCTGCTACTGCTAACAGTCAACTTGGTGCGAGCGCTGTCGCTAGCAAACATAGCGACCCTTGCTAGCCACATCCCGCGCTACGTAGAATAAAATGTCTCCTCCTGTACCTCATGAGACACTTTTAATCCTCATCTCACATGATCTGACATGTTTTAAAACGCATTAAAGATTGTACAGTCTATATTAATTTTTATGTATATCAAGTCTTTTTTGTGTGTCTGAAACATCGCTTAGTGGACCTTTAACAAATGGCCAACGCATTCCTAGTTCTAGCTATATAATATATAACATACAACCACCTAAAATGAAGTCTAACCCTCAAACTGGTTAGGTAATTTAAACTATTTTAAAGGAGTTTCTTCTTAAACCTTGTTATGCCTCTGTAACAAGGCCCCTATCTAAATGAATAGGGAGATAGTAATTGCATAATCAGTGGTCACCTGTTAAAGTATTGTGGTGACTTTGCACCAAAATAATGGTTAAAAAGCTTTCCCTCCCCCCACACACAGGTTATATGTCTATTGTACATGCACAGTTGTGCACGTGTGTCTGTGCAACCACCTGATTTGTTTGACTATTTTGGGGTAGGGTGAGATTTGTCTCTGGTCGCCATCTTTGGCATTAATGATTTCTCCCATAGAGTTCTATTGAGGATTCTCTATTATTAATAATAATAAGAATAGCTTTATTTGTTATAGCGCCTTTCTGGCAATTCAGCCCAAGTAAGTTGTCTGTCTCTATATAATGTCTCTGGTTCTTCTACCGTAGAGTTCTGTCATACGGCACTTCTGCATCTGACTTTTGGAGGGTGGGGCGGGCAATTGACCCTTTACGCAGATTAGGACAACCCAGTGTCCGTGCAAATCAATGAGAATAGCCATGGATTTGCCAATACTATTACCCATTATTTCTCTCCTGGGGGATTAATGGGTAGCCTGGCTCCACCCGACTTTGCTCTAAGCTCATTTTATTTATCTGAGATTAGTCTGGAAACCCTGATCACATTAGCGTTCGCACAGCCACCATGCTGGTCCGGGTTAGTGAGATGACATTGAAGTCAAGGGTGTTTTTACATGGATAAAACATAGATGAGGCAATCAGAACCGTTGTAGCAACGCTGATTGGTTCAGCGCTGTCCAGTAGTTTAGAAATTAACCAGAGGTCTATGGCCAATAGGAGGGAACGACTGTGAACACTTCTCAATGGAGCGTGGCCAGACCATAATCACAAAGTGAATATGATCTGGTTACACCAGGCTAGTTAATGGGTACTTTTAAGAGTGTTCCATTAATTCCAAAGTACCTATGATCAATCTGAAGCCACATCAGTATTTCTACAGTGAAATGTTTTGGTGTGAATGTACTTGGTTCAGGTCATGCATTGTAGATTTAGTTGTCTGGGTGTTGCCTACATCAGCTGCCTCAGCCAGAGGTCCTTGGTGACGTAAGGTTGACACACCCACTTAAAGGTATAGTCAGCTTTTGGAAGCTGTAAAATCATAAATTTTTTGTCAAATTCACCAAATATCCTCCTCACATTTCGGGGAAAAAAAAATGTATCTGACGTTTACACAGATTATGAATACACTGCAAATACTCTGGCTCTGTAAATAGAAACATAAACAAAGTGGCAAACACCGCTCACAACAACAAAGCTGCTTTGCTTCACAATACGTTTCAATGTGGGGTGGTGCTGCAGAGGAACATTGTTTTATTCAAACTCGGAGTTAGCAAGCATTCTCGGAACAACTAACCCTGCCTTTAAGAGACCTAAACTTAGCTCCTGACTTGCAGATCTAGGATAAAACTCTTAAATAATGTCTCAGTCCTAATTCTAGAACTCCTACATTTTGGTCAGTGTATTTAACAAAGCGTTCTGGCACTGGAACTAGTTCCAAAGTCCTGTGAAAAGTTAGGAATACCCTTGAGCACCCATAAGTCACTAGGACCAATTCCTAAATGGCTGCTGCAGGGCCTGTGCTCCCCTCCAGCCCCCTTATGCTGGTGTGTGTGTGTGCCCATGCACACTGTACGCTGCTCTAGCTAGCATGCAAACACTGGCTACTGTCCAGTGCCCAATCACACTGTACGCCGCTCTAGCTAGCATGCAAACACAGCCGACCTAGCTAGCACCGTGTCAAATGAAAACGTCATAATGTATGGTGGGAGGGAATCATGCCACCCCATAAGGAGCACTCTAACCCCGGGCGGGCGCTCACCCACTCTGTCTCCCCCCTTCCCCCTCCCCCCTCCCCCACCCCCTCCTTGGCCCGTTCAGCAGCAGCTGCAGGTGCACCAGCTGTCCCAGCTCCAGGGCCTGGCCTTGCCCATGGCCCCGCTGCCCCTGGGCCTCACGCCGCCCAGCCTGCCGGCGGCTGTGTCCTCGGGCAGCTCTGGCCTGCTCTCGCTGTCCTCCATCCTGGCCAGCCACTCCCACGCCCACGCCCAGCTGGCCAAGGAGGAGAAGGCGCGCGACGCCGCCGAGCGCGAGCAGCGGGAGGACGAAGGCGACAAGTCGGACTAGAGGAAGGGGGAGAGAGAGAGAGGTGGAGAGAGGGAGGGAGGGAGGGAGCTAAGACGAATATGTGGAGGGTAAACTGGAGAATACGGAGGCAGGGTAAAGAGTTAAACGCTGATATTATTTAGTGCGATTAGGTTCAGTTCAGGCTTCTAGGTTTTCATTACATTTGTTTTCGTTTGTTTAGTGTCAGTTGCCACAGTTGGGCTTTACTGATGGTTTTTTCTTTTTTTAACTTTTTTTTTGCTCTCTCGCTCTCTCCCTCTGTTGCTAGTCGGAGTAATGTTGAACGGCAAATGCTAGCAGCCGTCTCCTCTGCATGGTCCTATGCTTGGCGAGATTACATTACACACACTTTGATAAGTTTCTTTACACAATTCTTTTGTTTTAATGTTTGCCACCAGTTAACGTAATTAATTAAATCAAAGCTGTCATATAACTGGGTTTTGGTCTCTTGGCGCTGCTCGCATTACTAGCCACCAATGGGTATTAACTCATATTTCTATTTCCCATAATGCAGTTCATCATTCACCCTCACTACTAAAGAGCAGTCCTCTTACTTACATGGGGTAGAGCTGTTTTTGCCATAAATGTCATTGGTACTGGCCTGGCAGCTGAAGTTATTCTTTAACAGTCTCTTTATATTAGCTGGGATGTTTTTAAAGGGATATTTCACTCAATCACAGCTTGTTTTATCAGGCTGGAGTTTAGTCGCCCTCTAGTGACTATAGTTTATTATTCCAAGCTACCTACAGCACAAGCCCCACTGCATACGCAACATCCCCAGTGGGTAAACCAAACTTAGCCTCGTGGGCCACCCACACTAAATGGTTTGATCATCGATCAGATGTAACTACACAGGTTTGAAATAGTTTGACTTAATTTTAGCAGTGTATTTTGGGCCAACTAAACTAGATAATATTAGACATTCAAAATGTATTTGTGTGTGCATGTGTAAGATTGAATGCAATGGACAAGGGAACATTCTTATGTTCATTTCTTAAAGCACCTTGTGCATTTTCCCTTCCTGCTTAAATTGCCCCTTCCAACCCCCCCCCCCCCCACACACACACACACACGCACCCCTCCCCCAACCAACCCTCATAGGTCCACTCAAACTGACCAAGACAAAATTGAACTGGACCTACACTTTATAAGTAGATAGGTGCATTGGGCAGGGCAGCAGGACTTGGAGTACTGTCTTTCCATACGTTAGCATAGCACTTGTACTAATGCCGTATCAAGACCTTGTGATTGACTTGTATGAATATCAAGGGAATTTCCTCCCTTTTAGAATCTTCCCGTTTGGATGGATGTGTCTGAGGTGACTTGCTAAAGCAGAATATTTCTCTCAAAAACGAGAACCCAAAGCTTAATCAATCATTGTTAACAGTCTAAATGCAATGTGTCTTTTCTTTTCTGTGCATTTGTTTTTCTCGCTACTTTATGAATGGAAAAACGTATGAACAAAGGTGTATTTTGGTTGAAATAAAAAAAAATATGGCGGTCGTTCATCTTTCAAGCAGTAGAGGGCAGTAACATTCTTTTTGACCAAGTCCATATCAATACTACACCTCATCTGCATGAAAAGAGCGTTTCCACACACCATTTACACAGCATGTCATGTCCTCACTGGGCCAGTGATGGCTTATCTAATGCATTCGTCATAACGCAGCCACACCAATGGAGCTTTAGCAAGCCACCTTCATGTTTAACGCTGTCATACGAGTTTAAACATTTCTCAGTCTGCTGCTTTGTGAAAGCACTTGGGTTGTTTATGCTTTTGTCTCCTTGAAGTTTACATTGAACTACCTGGAGACTGAAATGTCTCCTATTTGAGAAGATCAAGGGGTTTGAAACCAGTTGGACAGCTGACTCACTGAGTTACCCTCTTTATGTTGAGGCCCCTGTACAGTATCCATTTCGCAACATGTTCCCACCCCTTATTTGTTTGAGCTGTGAAGGGCCAATTTATATACATATGGATATATCTATATACTTTTTATTGTGTGTAAGTGTCACACAGGATTTCGGTGTTTACTTGCCATAGTAAGAAAGGCACTCTATTGAATGCTGTGCCCTGACACCCAACCCCACATCCACCCCGCCTTCTCCAAGTAACCATTTTACTTTAGGTTGTATTTTTTTTAAGCTTACATGGCATTTTAAAAATCTTTCTGTTGTTGTGGAATATTTCAAATATCTGCCAGTTTATAATGTATGTTGTATATGAAAACAATATTACAGCCTCATTAAAAAACAATAACGAGGCCAGAAGAAATGTTAAAAAACACACTTGTACTCAGAATGAGCCATTGAGCGGTAACAAGCTTCTCTGGTGCCTTACAAATAGAAGACCTGTTTGAGGTCACTGGGTTTTATCTCTTTTTTTTTCCTTCTTTGTTGCTGTTGTACCAATTGTGTGAAAATGGACTGATACACTGTTTAGCGAATACAAAATGCAACATTATTAAAGGTGAACAAACACGTTCCTATCAGCCATGATTCAGAAACACCACCAGTAATTCCTTCTTATCCGTGATGCTTCAAAAGGAAGTTAAAATGTTCACATTTTGCCGTTCCTGATAAATCATGAGGTTTCATGCTTGTAGCAGATTTACTTAGACATATCCATTGAGTCCAATTTAGAATTCCTTTTGTATAGTCAATTACGTTGTAGACTAACTGACTAATAGACTCATGTAATGATTAGAATTCAATCATTACCACTTACAGGAAGCAGTAAGTGTTAATGTTCAGGTGTGTGTGTGGGGGCAGGGTTTAGGGAGTTTTACTCCGATGCTTACAAGTAGATCTTCTGCTTTGGGGGATTGGGACATTTGGTTAGTTGGAGTTCAAAGTGATAAAAGTACAGCAGCTTGAAATGTTTTTATTTCAGAGATAGTGTAAACCATTCCTCAGCTACAGGTCCGTACATGAACCATTCTCTTTGTGCGTCAGGCATTATTGGACGAACATAGCACTACGGTTACAAGAACAAATGTCTGACAGCTCGTCAAGGTTGACCACTATAATACTGAAGTATTTGTTTTCTAGCTAGGCGCACAGTACATTTTTCCTGTGGAAGTAAAAAGCCTACTACTACAAACTGGTTAATCTTTATAGACAAACTGCACAAGATAGTAAAAATAATGGAATAATACAATTTGTTAATTTATTTACAAAGTGACGAGACACACACAAACACTGGTTCCATTCACATTCACGTAATGCACATAAGACCTGTAAGATACTTTGTAGTTGTTTAAAATGTGAAATAATTTGAGCAAAAGGCAGGTAATATCTATTATCTGTAAACTGGTTAAATCATTCAGTGGTATGTTATAAGATATAAACACCATGTTTGTGTTCAACAAACTCCTGCATCACATTGTATCCATTAACATATTGTGTTAAAAACTTTTGATGCTAGAATAAATTACATTGGAAAGTTTATCTGGCTATGAAGTCCCCACACTGCTCTGCATAAAGAACATATTTTTATAATCTCAAAGAAAAGTTTGAGCATTATCATAAAATGCTCAAATCTTAAAAATTGAAGTAGTGGTGATGCATCAAATAAAAGTTCTAGGCAAGACATGTTTGTACTGTACAGCACAAGAACATTTTGCATGTCATGTTAAATCTCTTTTTAAAGGCATTAAGGTGACATAACGATATAATTAAATCCAGTGTAAATACTGTTGGTGACACGACACCACACTCTAATCTGTTACTGATGGCCTGAGCAAAAACCACCAGGCATCGAAACAAAGTTCTGAAGAACATAGCTACTCTGACTGTGACACTAAATAGTTTGGTTTAGGTGTGGTTTCTTTCTCTTGGCAGTCTTCTCTCATTCATTCTTCAGCATAACATAATCTCCATGAAATAAAAATGTTGAAATATAATCTCCCTAAAAACTGTGCCTTTACAAATGTGACAATGTACTCTGTTAAAAACAAATAAATTGCAAGCAAAATCATCATCTACAGTACACACACACACACGCGCAACACTCAATGGATAGCAGTATGCAAGTGCTATTGTGCCCAAGTTTATCTGAAGAGAACTGTAATTCATGCTACTGTAGGTCGACATTAGTGAGAAACAATTTCAGTTGTTGCCTTGGTCCCGGCGGGGAGTGGGTCTACGCTTTGGTCCGGCATCTGTACACGTGTTTGTTTTGTCTGCTGGCGTACTGGTCTGTGCTCACACGGGCGCAGAGTAGCTATAGTGGTGGTTCCCCGGGCCCCCCGAGCTCCCCGAGTCTTGGGCCTGCGGGCCTGACTTTGCCTCCAGCCGCTCCACCTCGGGTGGGTTTGGTCCGGCACAGCGAGGCGGTCGCTGCTTGAAGAAGTCTGACACGTAGCTCACCTGAAGAGGTAGCAGGACACACCGCGTGGGTCTACGACGTGTTAGCAAGGCCTCGCTACAGGCCGGGTAGACTAGACCACCACCCACTGTGGCGTCTAACAGGGTTGGTTAGATGGTTGGTTAGCACATTTTCATGCGCCCTCTATAAAACAGGTTAAATTGATAAAGCTATTTAAACACGCTCACTATTAGCACATTTTAAACACGTTCACTGTTAGCATATTTTAAACACGCTCACTGTTAGCATATCTTAAACACGCTCCTTATTAGCATATTTTAAACACGCTCACTGTTGGCACATTTTAAACACGCTCACTGTTAGCATATCTTAAACACGTTCACTGTTAGCACATTTTAAACACGCTCACTGTTAGCACATTTTAAACACGCTCACTGTTAGCACATTTTAAACACTCACTGTTAGCATATTTTAAACACGCTCACTATTAGCACATTTTCAACACGCTCACTGTTGGCACATTTTAAACACTCACTGTTAGCATATCTTAAACACGTTTACTGTTAGCACATTTTAAACACGCTCACTATTAGCATATTTTAAACACGCTCACTGTTAGCGCATTTTAAACACGCTCACTGTTAGCATATTTTAAACACGCTCACTGTTAGCACATTCTAAACACTCACTGTTAGCATATTTTAAACACGCTCACTATTAGCACATTTTCAACACGCTCACTGTTAGCATATCTTAAACACGTTTACTGTTAGCACATTTTAAACACGCTCACTATTAGCATATTTTAAACACGCTCACTGTTAGCGCATTTTAAACACGCTCACTGTTAGCATATTTTAAACACGCTCACTGTTAGCACATTTTAAACACTCACTGTTAGCACATTTTAAACATGCTCACTGCATATGATAATTCTGAAGTCTAT
Source organism: Forbesichthys agassizii (assembly GCA_026546735.1). Classification (NCBI taxonomy): domain Eukaryota; kingdom Metazoa; phylum Chordata; class Actinopteri; order Percopsiformes; family Amblyopsidae; genus Forbesichthys; species Forbesichthys agassizii. The sequence continues at coordinate 21,509 of JAODLL010011228.1, read as the reverse complement.
GTGACAGTTTTCTTTTCCCCCTGTTTTGTGGTAAATTTTGCTGACGACACAAGGAGAGACAATTAATTTGGAAATCATAAACATTTAGCCATTTAGTCTTTAAAGAGAAACAAAGTCCCAGTGGCCCCAGTTGTGACATGATTCCTGCCTTGCTGCCAATCATCTCGGCCCTACCCAATCAGGGGGAGCCCCCATCACTCACGATCAGCACGGCGATGAGCGCCCCCTGCAGGAGGCCCAGCAGCACGTCGCTCCAGTGGTGCTTATAGTCGGACACGCGCGTGTAGCCCACATACAGGGCGAACGCCAGCAAGAAGAACTGGATGGTGGGCCGGACCAGACGCGCCCACTTGCCCCGCATGCGAGCCTGCACATACAGCTGGAGGGAAATGTGACACGTTAGGAGATATTAGCACGTATAGCTGGAGGGAAAATATCACGTGCAAAGCATGTTATGTTATGATAGACACGATATTGTCCCAAAAGAAATGGCCAAATGAAAAGTGGACTCATAAAACGGGGGTTTTCAAGAGAGGTTTCAAAAACAAATTGACATTTTGTGTTTCGGTAAAAACAGTAGGATAAATACACAGAAAGGTAGCGTCCATCTAATGAGAGTAGCCTGTTGTGTCTACTTGCATAGCGGTAAATCAGTTTGCCTAGTTCGTGGTGCTGTATAATGACTCATTGTGGACGTTGGAGAAGTGTCAGTAGTGCAGGACACTCACAGATAAAAACAGCATGCAGTACATCCCGAAGGAGGAATGACCAGAGTAGAATGACAACCTGGGAAGCAGAGCAGGGAACACAGACGGCAAGTTCAGTTAATCACGTCGCATAATGTACTGAATTTCAAAGCAACCTATTAGCAGGGTTGGGAAGTAACTACTAACTAGTTACTGTATTATTAGTAGTTTTTTCAGCACAGGGGAACCCTCAGGACCATCAAGGTATTCAGTGAATACCCCAAATAAAATATAGTATAGCCTAATAAATATTTGATATTATATATATTATTGTTCCGATTTGAAAACTAAACCAGAAAAACCTTTTAGTAAGCAGCAGACTGTTCTCTGACACTTAATGGTGCTAAGCTACATCACATGAAGGCAAATGGGGTGAACATGAACCAATCACATGTTTTCCTGTGATAATTGCTAGGCAGAATACTCTGAGCAGCAACAATGTTAATACTGTTTTAGCAGTGTGGAGCATTCAATACGCGCATTTAATACCTTCCACGTTCCAACTGAATAGGGACATATTTGACAGTCAGTTTGATATGGGATGGAGGTGGGACTTTTTGTAAGAATTCCAACATCATTCGACTAATAGAGAATGCCCTACCACATGACTCATGCTTGTGACCTGTGTGATTACTGTAGCTTTACCGCCAAGTCGAGCTGAGTAGGCTCAAGAGTGAGCTAGCTTAAGGCCTGCATGCTATATCTTTACAGTTAGTGAGAATAAAAACATTTGGACACTGACATTGATCTACTGTAATACAGTACCATGGACACAAAGAAAAAAGTGAGACAAAAAGAAGAATTACGAAACGATTGATATTAATTTCAGGGGCGCTATCGTTAAGCCAAGATGAAATCGGCACCGGCAAGTACTAATAACGAGGCGACAATATTCATCTTGTTGTCAGCATTGCATTTTTAGGGAGGAATTTGAGCACCAAGAGGTGTTTTTGAGCATCATGATGACTGACGCTGACACGATACTGTACATTGATGATGGATTTAGATCTTCTCAACTCAGAGTCCGTTCCCCTGGCAACCCTAAACGAATTGTTTGAGATGTGGCAGACTGGAGATGGATAGGAAAAAATTGGCTGAAACGTATTGCAGAGTTTTTGAACTGGGCAGTTTTCTTGTAATCTACGAGGATAGTCACCGTAAGGCCGATTACCGGAGAGTGGCCGCGCACCAGGAGTTGGAGGGCACAGACGAACGAATCGGCATGAATGGGCATTTCCATAGCTGCACTGCTGATAAGTCTTACCCAGGTGAGGTGGCGGGTGGCCAACATGTAGACCAGGCCGTACTGTGTTGTGATGTGAGGTTAGCTTTACTATAGTAGTCTATGCAATCGTTAAGCTTTTGCCACTATAGTGGCCCAGATCACAGAGGTGCGTCGCTAAAGGCGCGGACACTTCAAAAGTGCTGTGATAAACCCCTGATTACAAAGATGGGGTATGGGGGGGATATAGGCAACTTTTGAGCTGTTGTGGTGACATTGAAGTGTCAAGGGTCTTGAAGGAGTAATAGTAACTAGTAAATGGTAACCTATTACTATTCCTTAGTAACTTCCCCAGCACTGATTAGAAGTCTAAGACCGTGTGTAAGACGTACCTTGACTCTGTCACATTGCGAATGCTGCCCGTACAGTTAATCTGTCGCATGTAGCCTGAGCAGATGGTCGGGGCGCAGACGGACAGGAAGTTTGGTCGCGGGCGGCCTATGGTGAACTTGGCCAGGTCCGTCAGCGATTGGCTGACGCTGGCTCCAAACAGGAAGGTGCCAACCACTTTGTAGAGTGCAGCGATGTACTGGTTAAACTGGGAGTTGGAGTGGAGACGCTTGGTATGGACCAGGAAGGCCTCGCCCGTCGTGATCTGTTGGGAACAACGTTTTTACTTTCACTTGACTCTGACTTAAAACATATAGCAACAAACTACTACAGAGCTTGGTAAGAAGGCTTTTAGCTACTCCACTCCCTCGAGCTGGAACATGCTCCAGGCAGACTTGCAGATGCTCAGTCTGATTTCCTTTAACAAATTTAAATATTGAATGAAAACATTGGAATCAGACTCTATAAGCTGTCATAGCTTGTAATTGCACTATTATTTTAAAAATGTGTATGAAATTAATTTTATGTTTTTATGATTTTGATATCTAAACCTTAACTGAACATTAACATCCCCTAAACATTAGCCTTAACTGAACATCAACATCCCCTAAACGTTAGCCTTAACTGAACATCAACATCCCCTAAAAGTTAGCCTCAACTGAACATTAACAACATCTCCTAAACGTTAGCCTTAACTGAACATCAACATCCCCTAAACGTTAGCCTTAACTGAACATCAACATCCCCTGAATGTTATCCTTAACTGAACATCAACAACATCACCTAAATGTTACCCTTAGCTCAACAACACCCCCTAAATGTTCCAACCTCAACTGAATAAAAGACCCAAAAGTAAACCCCTTAAGGTAAGACTGCGCTTGACTCACAATAACAATAGAACAGGTAATGGTGACAGCAGCCATGGTCCCATGGGATATGGTGTCCTTCTTGTAGGGGTAGCTGATGCTCTCGTCATCACAGTAGATCCCCCTCTGGTACGGGCTAAACCTCAGCGTCAAGATGGCTGAAGGCAGAGCAGCTGGAACAGGGGACAAGGGGGATTGGTGGTTCAATTTCTACATTTGTCTGGCAGGCTTTAACTATCCTGATGTAACCAGACCCAATGGTCACTGAACAGGGTCTGGACACGCTCAGTTGGAAAGTGTTAACTGGGAAAAGGGCAAGTTAAGGGGGTGGTGTTTGTTTCCATGTGAAATACAGGCTGTACAGCCCTTTGAGACTGTTTTGTTGTGTTTCCATGTGAAATACAGGCTGTAC